>VCCN01005938.1:141763-158964 GCA_006491835.1 Architeuthis dux | reverse complement strand
TTGGACAGTGTCTGCTCGCATTCGAGGGCACATTGCCCGCCCTGTTTTCAATTTGTATCTCTTTTAAAGTACTCAGATATGTCAACTGGGAGACGAGATATGAAATTCTGTTTTGTTGGTGTATGCAGGCAACCATTTTCTTTCTTTTTTCTGAAAGAAAACATCCTAAGGAACATTTTGGTACCCTAAAAGTAAAATCATGGGGGTTGGGTGCACGGTAGTCCCTGCTGGGGAGTTATGGGGAAAGAGGAGGCGTTTGTTCCGTAGTAGTAGAAGAAGTCACGAAGCGATTCGAATTAGCAAGGACTGACTTCGTCGTTTGAGGCGCATGTGACTAACTCACTACGGTAGTAGGCTAAGGGTTATTGTCCCTAGAAGGCAGCGAAAGAAGGTTGAGGCGAGGCAGAGATGCGTGGGGTCAACTAGAGACAGAAAAGAAGTCGTGCGGAACGGGCCATTGAGAGTAGGAGTGAAGATTTTACCTGCTAACACGGACCGAAAGAGTGAAGTGGTGACGGTGATATTAGGAGATTTACCCTAGCTATTTATGCCGGTCGACATCAGCAGCAGCAAGGCTGTGACGTCAGCCGAAAAGTAGGTAGCCGTATCTTCGCATTTCATGTGGTTTGACCATTTGGACGGTTAAGTCGTTACACCATAATACAAATGTTACCCGTCATTTTTGACGGGTTCTATTTATTATCTCAATCGGTAAGAGCAGAGCCTGCGTATAAGGCTGCTTCCAGGTGGACGCTCATTTCTTTATTTATTTACACGATTTAGGCCGCCCGTTTCGCAACTGAGTAAACTCGGTGACGAGTAATTACATATTGCTACTAAAAATGTATTTATAATTATCACATTCTGTCGGATATAACTGTCCATTCACTGATACTTCATGTGCATGTATGTGCGTATGTGTGTTGTTCACAACGTATTATGACAGTCAGACGTGCTATTTCAAAGTAACTCCCTTTGTTTTTAAAAAAATTCTGTTAATAAAAAAATTAAACTTTCCCCACCTTTCTCTTTTTACTTTCTGCATTCATTTTCTGCACACACCTTTTTACATTCACAATGTATAACCTGAAAACTTGCAGAACTTTTTAATTCCAGCTGAACTGACAAAATATGAACTTTTCCAAAGAACCTATTGCAAACTTTATATATAAATGTCAACTGTTATTATTTATTTTTTAAAAAGGGAGAAAAGTTTGTTAAAAAATCTTGTCCTTAAATACAGTATATTCACCCCACTTGGTGTTTTTTCTACTTTGTTGCATTGCAAATTGCAATTTAAATGGATTAATCACCGCTACCAAAGGTTTAGGTTATTCATGTGTTCACACATTTATATATATATCTATTCGGACCTCACCCAGCCCTAACAATTCATAGTAGAAACTTGAAATGTTGTACACACACCTCCTTCAATGAGTAGGGAAAATGCAATTTTTTTGTTTTTGAAAATTCCCCTCCAAAATAGGGTTTAATGAAGGTTTCAATTTTCAATGTAAGCTTATGCTAAAGTGGTCACTAGTTTGTGCCCACTTGTTTCTTTTTGGAAAATTCAAGCATGTATGGGTGACAGTGATTTCCCTTGGAATGCTAGTTTTTATTTGGATGTTATGTAATGGAACGACACAAAATGGTCTTAAATTGGTGACGTGAAATACAATAAGAAAAAACTTGTTTTAACATTTTTTAAAGATTAAAAAAAACTGAAAGTGGTATGTGCATATGTATTTACACCCTTTGCTATGAATCCCTTAAATAAGATCTAGTGTTGCACTAGATATTCAATTACCTTCAGAAGTCACATAATTAGTTAAATAGAGTCCACCTGTGTGTAGTCTAAGTGTCGCATGATCTGTCAAATGATCTCAGTATATATGCGCCTGTTCTGAAAGGCCCCAGAGTGTGCAACACCACTAAGCAACAGGCACCATGAAGCCCAAGGAGCTCTCAAAACAGGCCAGGGACAAAGTTGTGGAGAAGCATAGATCAGGGTTGGGTTATAAAAAATATTCCAAACTTTGAACATCCCACGGTGCACCATTATCACTAAATGGAAAGAATATGGCACCATAACAACGCCTACCAAAACTCACAAACCGGGCAAGGAGGATGTTAATCAGAGAGGCAAAGAGACCAATGATAACCCTGAAGGAGCTGGAAAGCTCCACAGCGGAGTATCTGTTCATAGGACCACTTTAAGCCATACACGCTTTATGGAATAGCTAGAAAAAAGCCATTGCTTAAAGAAACAAAATAAGAAAACACGCCTGGAGTTTGCCAAAAGGTTTGTGGGAAACTATCCAAACATATGAAAGAAGGTACTCTGGTCAGATGAGACTAAAATTGAACTTTTTGGCGATCAAGGAAAACGCTATGTCTGGCACAAACCCAACACCTCTCATCAAACTGAGAACACTATCCCCCACAATGAAGCATGGTGGTAGAAGCATCATGCTGTGGGGATGTTTTTCATCCGGTATCCCAGTAGGCCAGTCCGGAAATATTTTTTATCTAAATTTCTTTCAAGTTTCATCAAAAGTCAAATGTTTTTGCTTATGTATATTCTTCTGTTATAAGCATATGTTTGCATTGTTTGTGCTGTTGCTTGTGATAGTATGTAACTGGAATGTATGCGTATGTGCATGCATATATATACATTTACGTTCAAAATTTCAATATTTGTATGATAAATTGCAAATGTATTTAAGTAATATTTTTTTAGCATTTATCATGTGCATGGGGATGTAAATATATATATAAAGAATATATGCAAATGATATAAATACAGTATAATCAAATATGATATGCTTTCATTTCTGTATACAGTGATATATGTATGTGTGGAAATTCATGTAAATATATGCACACACTGTGAATGAAAAACAAACAGCAATATAAATAGGCAATTCTCTTTTTATTTCCGACTGATTTCGGCTTTTAGGCCATCATCAGGGAAGAGAGGTGAGTGGCTGTGTAAAAGAGATTTTCTTCTAGGAAGTTATAATTCAGTGCGTGCTAAATTATTATTCAAATACGTTTTTCCTTTCTTAATTCTGCTACAGAGTAAGAATCTAATAATGTTTGACACAAATATTCGCATAGCATTATTATTCAATACCTGCAAATATTGAACTTAAATGTACAGGTGATGAAGAATACAAAGTATTTTTTTGCAATTCCGCAATTCTTATTGTGCTAAATTATTAAGCATGGGTAGAAAAACACAGTAAGACATTGATTATATATTAATTATTTTATTAAATGGCACACAGTTAGAAGGAATAAAGTTTAGGCAAACTATAGAAACTCATATACATTAAATATTAAAGCCTATAAATTAACAACATGCGATTTTGAAAACAAAAACTCTTATACAAATCGTTTAAAGATCCTTGCTCATGAATCACAGCTATTAGTCGATTATCCATTAACTTTGTTAAATTTTGAATTTCTTTAGCTGTAATAGCTTCCACACCTTTCACAGCGGTTGCCATAAGTCTTTTTTGGTTGCAAACTGACACCCATCTTCATACACTTTCCACTTGAGGACGCTCCGGAGATTTTCAATTGGAGAAAATGGTGGTATGGAGACCAATGTGTAGGGTCACCAAATTGTAAGGATAATATGGCAGTACATATATCTCTGTCTACAATTATAATTTAATTTCTGCCTTGTTTAAAGTTCAACGAAGTGAACGAATAAACAAATATGTATGTAACATATATCATATTTATTTATAGAACAATAACAATAAATGAATGATTGGGAAATAATGCGTCTTCATCAGTTTTCATCAGTTTGATTTGAACGAAAGAGTCAATAGAATTAAAGTTCTTAAGAAATTGTTGTGTATGCATGTATGCGTATATATTAGTGAAATGTCTGTGAATTGCTTTGCACGCGCAAGTGTATGCATTGTGTGTGTGAGTCGAAACGGCTGTGCCCACAGGCAGCAAAGTCGCAACTGACTTTGAACTGTCTGTCATTTGTTTAAGTATGAATTAGGTAGGCTCCCACGAACATGGATTTGTAGATGCATTTTCATTAGTAAAAAAATAGTTGGTATCCAAAATATTTATTGAGAGCTGCTTCTGATTATTTGAAATATTTGGTCGTTTGAATTGGTGCCTTTTTCTATGTTATTGGTACAATTCTTTTGAGCCTATTTTGTCGAGATTGTCAAGGGTGGACAGTGGCCAGTTCATTAATCTACCATTTCTGAAACCCATTTTAGTCAAGTAGTTGACCGTTGCATGCGCACTGTGTGAAGGGGCGTTGTCTTGTATGAAGATAAGTTTTGTACTTATTTATCAATAAAACTCTTAGTTTCTTCTCATAGAATTTTGTGAAATATTGCACATTAATTTGGTTATACAATTTGAAATAACTCTTTTATATTAGTGTGAAAAAGAAATTGCTTTGTAGTTAGACTATTTAGTCTGCAGTACACTGTCTGATGTTATGTGAATGAGGTAGATTAACCATAGTTACCAACTAAGCAAATTCCATAAGTTCTTATGGCAGGAAGTACACATTGCAGTGAAAATATATCTTTAATAGCTCATGGATATCCATTGCAATAGCATAACTAAGTTTAAATTGGAAAATATGTTACATCTGAGGTCACAAACACATGCATGTGTGTGTGTGTGTGTGTGTGTGTGTGTGTGTGTGTGCGCGCGTCTGTGTGTGTTTAATTTTCAAACAGTCTAATGATTAGTTTTTTTATTTTATTATTATGAGTCTTGTCAATCGAGCACTTTTGATGAAAGCTCTAATTGCTCAGTTGCCAGTCCAGTTCTCTGAACACTTACTCAGACTTTTCTAGTTGATAAGTATTCCTCATGCTATGAGTTTTAAATTAATTTTTAACAATATCATGCTATTGAGAATCTTTTAATTTTGGCAGTATTTTTTCATAATGTGGTGATGAAAGAATTCTGCATTTAACTTTTTTATTCTATAACTTCACAATTCAATCTTCTTTGAATCCTCACGCTGAAATGATTGATCTTCAGAAAATACATGACCAAAATAACATTGAAATTCATTGGGAACTTTTGGAAATATCGTATGGACAAGTCTCCAAAAAGGACATAAAGATAGGAGAGACTCTAGAAGAGGTCGATGAATATATCTACCCAGGGCAGGTTATAAAGCTAGAAAAAGACCATGACTGCGAAATAGAACGACGCTTAACAATATGTTGGAAAGCATTTTGTATGAATAGAGGCATTCTGAAGATCACCTTGCCAATGTGGTTAAAGCGTAAAGTATACAACTGTTGCATAATACCAGCCATGACTTATGGATGCGAAGCATGGGAATTAACCAAACTAGCTGAAAACCTACTCAGAATAGCGCAGAGGGCCATGGAAAGAGCAATGCTAGGGATAACGCTAAGAAATAGAAAAAGATCAACATGAATCAGAGAGAGGACTAGAGTGAAGTGTTAAGTAAGTATCTTGAGTTATTCCCCTTAGGCACGAGAGCACTTAGACACTTCCGTTAAGGGGGCGCTGTTTTACGTTCTGGTGAACGAGCAGCCATATTGTTATTGGTGTGAATCGTTGACCGCGGTCATTGTATGAATAAAGGATCTGTGGGTATGTCTTTTGTTGCATTGTCAATCTGTTAATATCTGTCATTATACCAACCTTACATTGATAGCAGAGCGTAGTTTAAAAAATGACAGACGATTTTAAAACAGAAAATATGGGAAAGATGAACAGTGATATTTCCGGAGACAAAACAAAAAAACCCAAACAATATGGCCGAAGTTGGCCATGTTCAATTGGATTTACCAACCTTTTCGTGTTGGGGTGATCAATTTTAAAAAAATAGGAAAAAGGTATGATCAATAAATAAGTTACTACTCCCGCCTTTTGTTCGCAGTGATCACTGAAAATGTCTGAATTTTCAAACAAGTGTGAATGCTGCTTGACACAAACTAAGGCTTCAATTTAGCATAAACTTACATTGTAAATTGAACCCCCCACTAAAGACCTATTTGGGATGGGGATTTTCAAAAACCCCCAAAAATGTTTTTGTATACATAATAAGGAGTAGATGTTTAAATTTTCAGCCCTCCAGCTCCATTTGTGTGGCCTGTACACATGATAAATACATACATACATAGCCAGCCAGTCAGCAGTCAGACAGCCAGACCCACTTGAAAACTGATGAAACCTATATTGACAGTTTTGCTTTCTAATAAAGTATATTCATTATTGTTAGATTTACCTGATATCAAATTGAGAATTGTATCTGTTAATTTTTGTTTCTTATCTCTTTGCAGGACAGCTACAGTCTACAAAAGTCTTAGTCCATTCTGGGGAGAAGAATACAAAATGCATTTACACAGTGACTTTTATGATCTTAACCTCTATGTTTATGATGAAGACAGATTAGGGTAAGTTTCTTTGCTTTTTTTATATTACCTTCATCATTTTTAACATATTTGTCTTGTTCTATTCAAATATGTTGTTATGCATCTAATACAAATTGTATTACTCATTTTGATATGAACAAGACAAGTATTTGGTTGTATAATAAAATTTACAAACATATAAGGAGTATATAAAAAAAATCACATAGTTCTTCAAATGAAATTTGCTTTTTCTATACTCTGTCATGACTTGTTTTTATTTTTCACTTTTTCATATAATCTACTTTTATACATTTTCTCATGAGAAATGCATTCAGTTCAATCCTGATTTATTATTGTAACATAAAAATTATTCTACAGCATTTAATTTGCTAAAATACTTTGTGGTATCAGTAGTTTTGATAGAGCATACATCTGTAGGAGAAATTCAACATAAAAACCTTTACAACAGATGAAGAAATTGTTTCTCTTTTAAGCTGTGTATGATTGTAAAAACCCTTTTCTGGTAGATGACTGAAGCTTCTACCCCACTCCAAATTTAATAGGTGCCTAAAGGTTCAAATATCAGCAACCTACACAAATTACTCACCATAATGGTACATTTATTTGGCAGGCAGAGAGAGAAGTCTCTTATTGATTTTATTTGGGTTTCACAAGTGAACTATTTTTTAAAAATATAGTAATATAACCAGAATATGGCAGCAGTTTTATTGTAATTTAACTGATTTAGTGTTTCTTTTTGTTCTCATTACATTTTATCTGAAGAAAGCAGTTACATACAAGTAAGCCATTGCAGGAAACTATGCCAGACAAAATAAATTATTTATGTTGATATATTCTTAGGATGAAGGCCAGTAGATTTTTTAGACTACATTTATCACAAGTATGCTAACCATGACATTATGAGCAGCAGCATTTTGATTATAATAAGAGATATTTGTGTTCTTTATGATTAGTTGCTCTGTTTGTTATGAACTGGAATCAGAGGTGTGAGTTTAAAATCTATCATACAGCAATTAATCTTGAAAAAATTAGTTGTAACTAAAATAAGTACTGGAGACATAATGTAGAAATTAAGCAAAAGGGATCAAAGAAGTGAAAAATGGTTTCTTTAACTTCTTTAAGAAAAAGCAGCCCAAGATTTTTACCCATATTCAAATGAACTTTTTATGGTTGATCAAAGTCTTTTTTAGAAAATCAACAACCTTGGTGTGTGGATAAACGATTACTTCCCTCGTTTATAAAAACAAGCACCTTGTTGATATGAATAAAAATGACTGATTTGCATTAGGCCTCTCTAGATATCATGAAGCAATCATATTTACAGCTGCTCTCAATACACAAACTGATTAAGCATGGCATTTTTCATTAACAGGTAGAAAGACTTTTAGAAACAACCAAAGTTCACAAGACTTTGTTATATGCCTTGCATATGATAGATTTTCTCCTAGGGTAAATTCAATTAATTTGTTTGTGGCAAGCAAAATACTTTAAAAGAAGGTTTAAGGTACAAATATTCAAGTAAATTGGAAAGAATTATCATAAAATAATAGGCAAAGTGCATGGACTCTGTGTGTCCTGTGCATGTTCAACATTTCATCAGCAAACTGGTAATTCCAAATAAAATTTTTATTGAGAGAAAAGCATGAAATATTCTTTTAAACTTTATTATTCTAGAATTTATTATTTAAATCTTTATGACTAATTTTTACCATCATCTTAAATTCTATTAGTTAAAAAGCAAAAAGTAGTCATAAAATTAATTATAATGATTAGGATATCTGTCTCATTTAATATCGGTGAAGCTTTAAACAATTCTAGGAGGATTTTAACTTAATCATTTCAATTTTAATGATTTTAACTTGTCACTTAGTTCTTTTGGTGATTAATACTTTGTAAATTCTCAGATCTCAGTCATTTATATACTTTTCTGGTGTGTCCCTATGAATTATACAGCAGTAGTCCACCATCATACTGACATTAAAACATCCCTGGTACCTTCTTTCCATGTCTTTCATATCCTGATGAAATCTTTCACCCTGTTCTTCAATCACCACTCCAAGATCTTTTTTTGGTGGGGGGGGGCAAATTCCAAACTCTAAAAAGTGAATTCTGAGACTCATATTGCAACCCCATTCCTTGAACTTAACTAACAAATTTTTCACAATTTCTTTGTAATTTGGATCCTTATTGTTACCTAAGAACTTAGAAATTACTTTTTTGAATGATGCCCAAGCCTCTCATTCCAGGTTGTTCATCACACCATCAAATTCTACATCAGAAATGAGGTTTCTAATATCAGTTCTAGTAAATATCCTCTTTCAATTTAGCTTTGGACAAACCAGTAAACTTTTGGCACAAATACATAAAACAGGCTTTATCTTTTGATAGGGCTTTAACAAACCTTAACCTAAACTTAATATAAATATTGATTCACCAATTTAGTTTTGATGATGTTTTTGACACTAAGCTGCAGATTTTTTCTATTTGGCCTATCCTTCTGAACCTAATGGCCCAGCTGTCCTACTTATAGACAAAATGTGGTAATTTTGTATATTCTGACTACTAACACAGTAAGACACATAACTTTTGAGTCCCCACATATGAACCTACAGTGTTCATTGTAGTTGATTTTCTCCAGAACATTTGCCAAATTCTGGTATAACAGGTATTGATGCATATTTATTACCATTATGAAAAATTACCTCTTCCAAGCTTCTTTTAGATGAATCTATAAATAGTCTCCATTCTTCTGCATTATAATCTATACCAAGTCTCTGCACTAGGCTACTTACATCAGTGCAATAAACCAAGGATCCAGCTTTCTTGAAATATTGTCCAAACTATTTTCTCTATTTTGGTACCAATTTGTGTCTAAATGTAATATGTTTTTTTAATCTTTTAATTGGGATCCCAAGAGCTCTGCAGCATCTTTAGAGAGATTGAGGTCTCTTACTAAATCATAAAGTTTATCCTGAGAGAATGACTGTGGTTCATTGCTTGAACACATTGGGACAAATTCTTCCTCATCATCTGAATGAGTTTCTTCTACATAGTCAAGACTAACAGGTGGAGTAGGAATTTGTAGGTTAGATCCATGAGGTACAAGTCTTATTGCTGAAAAAAGAATCAGATAAACAATTTCTTTCTGATTCTTTTTGTTGTATCCTTGAATTTTGCAGGAACAAAAATAGCAATCGTTACTATGATCTTTGGGTTCCCTCCATCGGAATACCAAAAGCAAGAGCTTTCCTTTTGCCTTTTGTCCATTGTCTTAGTTTCTCAACACAAACAGAGCAGACACTGTCATTGAAATAATATATGTACAGTTTAGCAATTTAGAACTAAAACATGTGGTTTTTTAAAACATGTTACATGATGGTGAAAAATGGATTTCATTTTTTAATTTAGTGCCAAAAAATATATAAAAATCACCTGAAATAATCAAACCAATCTTTTCAATGTATACCTGTGTAATTGAATACTTTGACAAAAAAAACATATATTTACATAAGTAGTTTCATCTCATTTATTTAAAATATTTTGGTGTGGTCCAAAATAAGATTGTAATTATATCTCATTTTACAGAAATCTATTTTAATGCAAACATTTATAAGTAATTTTCCTAGTAATGAAGCATATAATCTGCTAAAAAATGTATTTTCCAGTCCCAATTAATTTTTCTATAGTTTGTAATTTTTTATCAATTGATGTTACACAACTTTTAAGTGGAATTATTTTGCAACAATTAGATTGATACAATGATAAAATGAGTGTACAGTACACTCTAAGAGATAAATCACTTAAGCAGTAAAGCTTTGTATGCTTACATGTGAGACTCCCTGGGCTCCCCTGGATCCGTGCCTGTGCTACACTTATATTTTTTTTAAATTATCAACTATTAGATGAATGAAAGAAATTTATGACAAGGCATGAAAAAGTAAGAATTCTTTACTCTAGTAATATATATGTAGTCATACTTTAAGTTGTTTAAAGTGCTACTTGAAAATTCAGAGAATTTGAACACTGTGTACAAATCGAATCTAATAATAGGTGGAATCAGTAAAAGATGGTAATGGTTGACATTTGTTTTTAAAGGAACAGAGTTCTTAGTTCATAACCAAAATCTTATTATAGCAGAATCTGTTTGTGAAATAATTACTTGCATCCTGAAAAGTTTTGCTAAATCTTTGTCTCCTACAGTAATGTCTATTTTTGATATTATTTTTTTTGTAGGGAAGATGATGTGATTGGCAAAGTTACACTATCAAAAGATGCTATTGCAAACAATAAGAAAGGTAGGTATGATTTTATTCACTCAAGTCACTCAATAGAAACCATCACATGACCAACGTCTTTTGGCAGCATGCCACGTTAGGGGTGATCAACTAAAAAATTGAAAAAAGGGGTGATCAATGAATAAGTTACTTCTCTCATGTTTTGTTTGGCAGTGAGTAAAAGTCTGAATTTTCAAAAAAACAGTAGACACAAAGAGATCAATTTAGCTGCAAATTGAAACCCTTTCTAAAAAGTATTTAGGGGTGTGGGGTGTCGGGGTTGAAAAAACAAAAAAATGTTTTTTTTCTAGACATAATAAGGAGTAAATGTTGAAATTTTCAGCCCTCTAGCTCCATTGGTACGGCCTGCACAGGTGATACATACATACATAGCCAGCCAGCCAGCTGGACCAACTCAAACACTGAAGAACCTATTTTGACAGTTTTGGTTGATGGTTTTTAATAGTCTTCTAGTCCTGGCACTGTAATACAGCGCCATAGGAATTTTTGAGTTGACTAATGAAATCGAAAAACTTTAGCGCTATATATGGGCATATTGGAAAAGAAATTCCATGCTGAGTAATGTATACAAAAGAACCACATGCCCCAGAGCAAGTCATTTCGAGCTATTTACAATCAAGTGTGGACTGATAGCTACATAATATATAATCACTTCTATAGCCTATTGCCCACTCTTCCACAAAATTTCATTGGAATTCATTGAGAAATTTTGGAGATATCGTGTGGACAGACAGAGAACTTTTGGAGCTATTGTGTGGTGCAGACACTTAGCTAGGACATAGGGGGTAATTTTGCATGGATCCACTCCAAAATTTCATGACTTCTTTTGCCTACTCATCAACAAAATTGAATTGAAATGATACATTCTTAATAAAACATTATTAACAATTTGGAAGAAAGGGGGCAGCAGAAACTGAACAAAAGAAGAGAAGTGCAGAAAGAGTTAAAAATAGATAAGTCAAAGAAATGAAAACAGGAAAATAAATGTGAAGAGAAAGGAAAAGTATATATATGAAAACATATCATTAGATTTCTCAACATTTTTTTGTGTGTTTTGCAATTTCTTGGGTGAGAATTGTATGGAAAAATGTGTTTATTTATCTCTGTATGCTGTTATGCGATTTTCAGTGCCTGGGTTCTTGATCGCACAAGATGTAGCATACATAAAACAAAAATGTGAAATGCACCAAGGAAGACAGTGTTTTTTTAAGTTTACCTTGGGGTTTGTAGGTACACCCCCACATCATAAAACATGCTTCCCTTTTTCAATTTCTGAAAATTTTAATTTTTCGATACACACTAAAGGCAACTTGCTTGCTTTCTTCTTTATGTTTTATAGACTCCGAAAGGGCTGTATCCTAGGGGCTGCAAATTTATGTACAAGAGTAGCTTGACCCCAGGATTAACATAGGATAGGTGGCGCTGACTTCTGGTGACCATTTCTAGCTAATATCTTAGGTCCAAAGCATTGGAAACAACTTTTTTTATATCAGAATCTTTTACAGTCATTATTCTAAACAATGGCACAAACAAGCAGCCGGACAAAAATGGCTGTGTGTGTATGTGTTTGTGAATATATATATATGTGTGTGTTATGTGTATATATGTGTGTGTTTGTGTATATATGTGTGTGTATATATGCAGTTTTGCTGGCAAGGGTTGGCAGGGAATGTAGGATGGAAGATGTAGTGTCGATAGCATTTGAAGTCCAGTGTTGTTGATTGAAAAAATAATTCCACGTAGGAGATTGTTGATTGTGTGGGGGTGGCAAGGAGACTGTGGGTTGGATTGGAGTGGATTATCAACCACACAAAGTGTGTATACATATTGATACTAAGCTGCAAAACACACGGCTACACTGAAGTGGTTTATTTTGTGGCAGTTCCTGCATTCTCTCTCATTGGCTGGACAAGATGGATGACTGGATGAGTTGCCACAGTAATGGCAAATTGCCGAATTTCCATCCCCACGCGGTCTGTTGGCACCACGTGGTGGCGATCTTGAGCGTGGTTGATGACTGTTATGGCCGCCTCTGGACATCTCTGTGTTGACTCTGGCAGAAAAATCTGTGCCGTTTCGTCTGTATCCGCTCTGATTGTAATTTGGTCCGAATCGGCCAAATATTGTATGTACGTTGCGTGTCTCTATCACTGAAACCTGTGCATCTGCAAGCTCAGTAGCTCTTGCCTCGTCGAGCACTTGCTTTAAAGTGGAGTCATCTCTCAAGGCTCTGTGGAAGAGCAGCCTTGCAGAATTTGCGCCAGAATTTCACGTTTGACGTGTTCTAAATCGCATGTAGCTGCCAAATTCCGTAGTCGCGTGCAGTACGTGTCCAAGTTTTCTGACGGGGTCTGAATTGCTTGTCTAAACTTGAAGATCTCGTAGCACGTGTTTTTCCTCGGGTTAAAGGGAACGTTTTAGTTTGTCATATTCTGCTGGTATTTGTACCCCATCGATCACGTGTGTCGCTCTGAGTCCTTTGTCTTCTGTGAAGCTATCGACTATCTCATATAGTTCGTTCAGAGAAAAAGAAGAAAAGTGGAAAAGGGGCCAGAAACAAAAGAAAAGGGAAAAACTAATAACACTGATGAATCCACAGTTGATGAAACCTTTTGTTTGGTGTGCGTAGAACCTTATTCCAATTCAAGGCCCGGTGAGAATTGGGTAAAGTGCACAGAAAAACAGAGATTACTTTTACTTTGTTTGTCAAAACTGTACATCTAATGATTCTGAATTTGACAATTAATTGACTAGCATAAAGAATCAAATTAATTACTTGCTCTTTGGTAGCTAAGTTTGCTGCTGATGTTGTTTTGATATCTATTTCCATTTCATTGGGAGAGAGTTGTCAATAAAGTTCTATTTGATGTTGTCATTTTTTAAAATTTCTTTTCTATCTTCAACCTTATTACAATGCATCATTGAGGTCCACACACATATGATTTCACTTGTCCTACCAGGTTGACTAACATAATACATGTCCTATTACTTTAAATCTGTTAGTCTGGTTTAGCATTTTATATTTCTCAATTATAACAATATATTCATCTGTACCTACTAGCAAGATAACTAACTTGTCCTATCAAATTGTACTAACTATCCCCACTGGTGGGATATGTTGGTACAAGAAAATGTACCAACTAGCCCCGGTCACTCCTACTTGTATCATCATCATCAGCCGTCATTAGTCCACTGCTGGACGAAGGCCTTTCCCATCTCCCTCCATGACAACCTATCTTGTGCTAATCTCTGCCAAGTCTTACCGGCAAACTTTTCTATCTCGTCCCTCCATCTTGTGTCTGGCCGTTTCCTACTTCTTTTACTATCCCATGGGCACCAATCTGTTAATCTTTTCCCCCACCTATTGTCATCTCTTCTCGCTAGGTGGCCGGCCTCTGATCCATGTTGATCTTTTTCTATCTCTTAGCGTTACCCCTAGCATTGCTCTTTCCATGGCTCTCTGTGCTACTCTAAGTTTGTTTTCTGCTCGTTTGGTTAATTTCCAGGTTTCGCAACCATAAGTCATGGCTGGTATTATGCAGCCGTTATTCTTTCCGTTTTAGGCACATTGGCAAGTTGCTCTTCATAAGGCATGTTAAAAAGAATTGTTTTAACCCGCCCATTGTGTTTAACACAATGAATTGAAAAGGATTTTTGCATAAGAATCACTAAGATCTTTAAGAAGAAAACCTGCATCTTTTGATTTTGTGATTTACTTTTGTGCATTGATTAAAACTTATTTGTATATGTTATAAAATAGAGTAAAACCTTTTTCTCTCCTTCTCAATGGATATTTATAGCCCAAATGAATAATAAATAGAAAGGTTTTTACTCTTTTATTTGTTCTTAGCAATTCTTTTTAGCAATTTTTTTTTATCTCATTTGACTCAAATAAAAATATGTTTACAATTTGGAAACCAAGAGTCTATAAATGAATGTAACGAAAAGAATGGAGTCTTCTGAGCCTGTTTATTTTGTGAAAATCTCATCAAAATATATTATGGGGCGTTTTGGTAACATTTCTCAAAGTTAATAATTCGTCCTGACTGTCCAAATTGCAAATCTGTGAATATTATCTATAATTAATGTTCTAGGAACAAATTAGTCCGAACCTGTTTTAATAAACACGTTTAGTGTTCAATAAACAGTAAATTTACGACAGACTTGATTTCGCTCTCCTACCGCTTACGTTTTTTAATCATGTATACAGTACTGGTAATTCGTTAACCTTTCCAAATTTAATTTTGTATAGAATTTACAATGAAGAAAACTTATATATTTGTAAATGCATGAGATTAGTTTCCATGAAAAATGCCCCCGTGTGGGCTTTTTTCTGTGTGGGTATTTTTCATGGAACCCACTGCAGAGAATGACATTTATTTTAAACAAAATGAATCTTCTATCATAACTACATGGAATTGATTTTGTTAAAGAATTCCTTTTTATCAAAATATTAACATACTGTTATAAACTATTATTTAAATAATTATCAGTATATATGATTAAATTAAACATGAAACATTTTTGATAAACAACTTATTTACCTAGCACTAGTGTAGGATTGAAGGTTGCTACAATTATGGCAAAGATGTAAAGATGGTGCGAATGTTGATAACAAAGGAGAAGAAGTTAATTAAAGTTTGAAGAGAATGTGGGTGGTTTCTCTATTTGAAAGTAGCGGTCGTATAAGTTGCAGCCATAGCTGTCATGGTTGACAGTGGCCGTAGTAGTAGTAATAGTAGTAGCAGTGACTGTTCTCATTGGAAGAGGAGGGAGAAAGTAGGTCACGTGGTAAAAATGAGGAAGACGAAATCCGTCCATATTGGATTTTGGCGGGCAAATACGAAACAAAAGAAACGATCATAGTAAAAATGGATGAAGAATGAACAAAGGCGTCAGATAGAAATGAAATGTAACATTTAATAAACATGAAATGAAAACAGTTACAATTAAAAAGGGGTACATATACGTATGTTTATAAATGAAAGATCGTACGATGTTTAAGAGAGATTGTTGTGAGTGTGTGATTTGAAAGTAGCCCTAGTAGTAGTAATTGAGTGCAGAATGAAGAATTAAGGTAAGTTTCTGTCGTTAGCCGGTTTTCACGTACCGAAATGTATTTGCCTGTGATAGAGAGGTTTATTTAAAGTACCGTGATATAGAATACATCAAAAGATATGTTTATCGAGGCAAAGAAATCGGTTAAGAACGAAAACGGCAAAAACAATATATACCAGTATGGAGAAGGAAGAAATTTAAGATATGATTAGTCGCTAACCTGTGTGAGTAGAAATTAAAAGTAATCGATAGTCATCGTATATCTCGAATAACCTATATTTGAGGCGTTTATTCCTAGTCTGGGCGAAAGGGAGATAGAGAGAATAACCAAAGATTTTGAAGCAAAGAAATATTGGCATTTAAAGAAATGTCCATATTAAAAAATGAAGATGTAAAGAAACACTTAGTTTAGACGACTATGATACTAAGTGAATCAAGAAGGGGTTAGCACGGGCGAGTGAAGCACTGAGCCCTAGGCAGGGAACAGTCTGAGAGGCGCGTGGATAATCGTAAAGAAGGGGTTTATATAGCTGTGCTGACGTCACGGAAAAAAAGGAAGCTAATTCTAAGTTTCGTATTTCATATTGTCCAGAGCTGGTTTCATCGTGGTGATAAAGCCAGCTTGATATTGTTAACCCTATTTTGGTATTTTAAGAAAGTGACCTCTACACTAGATTATTTATTACTATCATATTTTGTATCAAGTAGATTGTGTTGTTTCTTAAAACATTTGGTTATCTAATTATTACTTTTCTTATCCGAAATAGTTATTAATCACTGCTACCCACGACACTGGTTTATTGCTGACATTTATATGTAATTATGTATCTATCTATGTACCCGGACCTTGCCCAACCCTAACCATTCATAGTAGAAACTTGAAATGTTGCACACACACTCCTCACAATGAGTAGCGAAAATAGTTTTTAGTTTTTTGAAAATTCCACCCATAATCTTCAATGTAAGTTTATGCTAAATTGGTCCCTTAGGTTGTTTCCAGCAGCGTTCATGCTTGTTTTTTGAAAATTTTGACTTTTTAGTGCACAACAAAAGGCGAGAGGAGTAACTTAATCATTAATCACTCCTTTTACCAACTTTTTAATTAATCACCCCAACACAGCATATATGAGTGATTCATAATTTCCCTTGGAATGCTAGTCTTTATTAAATCTGACTATTTTTTTACCTTCATCTTAATAGAAACTAGTCAGATTTAATAAAAATAATGTGTTACTTCATCCAATAATAATAATTATACTTACATTATGTTTGACTAAGTTTTTTCATTTCTTTTTATTCTTTAATATATCGTAAATCTTTTTTCAAAATAAATATTAGATTACTATGAAATTTATGTCACAAATTCATGCTTCCAAAGGAATGAGAAGCCTATTTGATTTTGGTAGTCCCCTCAACTATCTATCTATCTATCTATCTA
>VCCN01005938.1:111314-124858 GCA_006491835.1 Architeuthis dux | reverse complement strand
ACATGACTGTGTGTCAATTTGCCTTCCCAGAATCCCACATAAATATCCTTCAAGTAGAAATGGGTCTGGGTTTATTTTACATTTGTTTCTTTCTGCAAAACCTGAGACAAAAAATATTTTTTAATCTATAATTGCATAAAAAATGAAAAGCATATATTAGCGTTATGCATTTGTACATAATTACACATTTTGATTAAATATTTTTTACTTTTCGCTTTTACAGAGATTTGGCACCAAAGGACATGTTTGGAAGTTCAGATCCTTTTGTGACTGTTGCTTTCCTTGACCAAACAAAAACTACTTCAGTAAGTAGTAACAATTTTTGATTTCTATACTTTAGCATTCATAGCCATAAAATGAGGTTAAATTCTTGGAATGAAAGTTTTTTGTATAATCTAACACATAGGTATGAATGCAATACCTTTCTCTATTCCTTTCTCTCTTTCACACATTCACATATAATTTCATAACATTTGATCAAGTACTAATAAATTCATTTTTGTTTTGCTTTGTTTGCAATTTCTATATTCTGACTCATTCTTTTTGTTGCTTTTGTTGTTACCATAACAGTACATATACATTGCAGTGGCACAAACGACTAGGCTAGGAGAGGTAGGGAGATGTATGAAATATAGCCATAACTAGGACAGAACTGGCCTCACTGCTTATCAAAAAGGATTATGGTCTAGTAAAATAATGTCTCCCGAGGTAACTAATTTAGCCACCAAACTGCATTTGGAAAAACTCAGAAATGCTGCTGATCAACACATTGCCAGTGTCTCATCACCGGGTGGACAGCAATTAATTACAAAGAAGGCATATGTGAGAAGTTTCAAAATTATTTCCAGAAACTTTTGCTCAGGGGTCCTGGTGTGTGTTCATCTCATTTTGATGCCTACTTGGCTGACTTTCCTGAGGGTGTCATGGAATTGATAGTCTCATTTATGAATTGTAACGTATGTATGTCCTTCTGTTGCCAACAATCTAAAACAGGTAGGCCAGGGGGAGTATTCCTTGATGCTTTACCTAGGATGTGATGAAATTGCTGCAGAAAGTCAAGCATGGTGGGGATGGCATTAGCAATATTAGGCTCTTAACTCTACTGAACACAGAGCTAAAATGTTCAGCAAAGATCCTGTCAAACATATTGCAAACTGTCCTGGAGTCTAATGGAACCCAAGCAGACTGGCGTTGTGAAGGGTCAGACTATGTAAGACAACTTGAACTTGATTCACATGACCATAGAAGATGTAAAAGACTATGTAAAGATTATTCTTGTAATATTGGTTTAATGACAGATATTAACAGATTAAAAATGCAAACAGAAGAGGTACTTACAGAGATCCTTTATTCATATAATGACCACAGTCAACCAAACACATGTGTCTTACCAAGCTCTTTCTCCTACTGATAACACAATATAAAATGGCTGCTTGTTGACCAGAACATAAGTCTTCTGCCTAAGGGGAATAACTCATGATACTTAACAATTCTGATCAAATTAGATCATTCCAAGGCATTTAATAAGGTGGACTATCACTTTTTCATGGCTATCTTATCTGCAGCTGGATTCTAATGTTTGTTTTTTACTTGGATTTATCTTCTGTATATGTCCCCTAGAGCATTTGTGGAGGTGTATGAGGTAAGATTAAAACCTTCCATACTGTCTTGCTCATTTTGTCAGTGTTGTCCTACACTATGTCCTCATGTTGAAACCTTTCCTGCACAGGATAAGGGTGAACCTGATCTTTCACAGTATCACCCTTCCTGGTTCTTCCAAATTGACTAGGTTCACCACCTATGTTGACTGTGTCTCCCTTCTTGTAATGAGTAATGCTGAGATAGAGGTGTTTGCCAAGGAAATTATTTGAGATGGTAACAGAAGCCAAGATTAATTGTGACAAATCAGCTGGATTGTGGTTGGACACATGGAGAGTTTCTCCCTCTCTAGTCTTTTCACTTGGAGCAACAAAGCATAAAAGATACTTGGTGTCTGGTTCAGGAACAGCTTCCATTTGAAGAAGAATTGCTTGTACTGGAAAAGGTTGAGATGCTTTGCGGTCTTGAAAAAACTTTTCATTAAAGGGGAAAGTTGAAGTGTGCATCTCCACATTTATCTCCTTATCCTTTACCAACTGTCATTACTTTCTCTTCTGTCCACCTATCTAGTACAACTAGAAAGAGTTCTGGTTAAACCATTCTGGTGTTACAGGGCTCCTACAGTGTTTCAAGAAATCTGATGCCACCATCTTTCTGAATGTAGTCTGGAATCTGTCGGGATACTCTATAATTATACTTCCTAAAGATAGAAATATTGTCTTAGATGGAATAAGGCAAAAGTTGTGTAAATGTTGTGTGCCTGTGTCATGTAAAAGAGCCTGATCTTGAATGCCATATTGAAGTCACTGGCAGTTAAGAATGTCAGCTTCAATCCAACCAATATATTCCGATCCTCTATTTTCTTCTCTTACAATATACTCAATTAAAGGCCGCCTTCGATGGCCATTGAACTCGAAGTGAAGTCACTTCCTTTGTATCAAATTAATATTATAATTATTTGCAATTAAATAGGGGAAACTACTCAATAAACTACACAAACTAAGTGATCAATTTAGCATAAACCTAAATTGTAAATTGAACACCTACTAAAAACCTATTTAGAGTGTGTGTGGGGATTAAAAAAACGTTTTTTTCTAGACATAATAAGGAGTAAATGTTGAGATTTTCAGCTCTCTAGCTCCATTGGTGCAGCCTGTACATGTGATACATACATACATACATAGCCAGCCAGCTGGACAAACTCAAAAACTGAAGAAACCTATTTTGTCAGTTTTGGTGACAGTTTTGGTTGACAGTTTCTAATAAAAGTCAGTCCCAACACTATCATCACAGTGAGTAAGGTCTCTGCTCTTTCCCCCAATTACTTAAATACATATCTCTATATATAAAAGCCATTACATTCACATAAGAAATTCATTTATAAATGAATAAATACCAAAAATTCTATTTAAGAAATCTGATCACTACTTAACTTTTTGTAGAATTTTCAAATCTGGGTGTGTTTTCGCCTAAATCTTACCAATGCAAATTATTATGTTACACCGATATGCTCAGTTTTATACTGTCTACACAAAAAGTTTTTATAAGATTTTTCTACAATCTTCCTCCTTAGTAATGATACAAAGATTATTACAATAAAACTAACTGTTTGTATTAACGTATGTTGCCTTGTTGTCAAAGGTCTGTGACTTGACACTTCAGTGATGCTAAATTGGACTGTCCTGTGCTAATGACAAAAACTACAAAATGTTATACAGCAGATTTGGAATCAGCATCATTGAATTATATCAAGTGTAAAAAGAATTATACTTTAAAATGCCTTACAATCTTTTTAGAAGGGCCAATTGTCATAGAATATTGTCAAAAATAGGTAAAAAAAATTTTGGCTATAACTTATTTTGTCAATAGATACAAATTGACAAGATACAAAATACTATATACCTACATTCACGTTTTGGCTGCAATTTTTATGCACAACAGGTGCAAAATTCCAAGATACACTGTTGGAAAGCTGATAAAATCCTCTTTTCGACTATATATATATATATATATCCTGTGGTTTTAATCACCAAGGTCAGCCATACCATCGGAACACTCACGCAAAGGGGCAGCAGACCTCTATAGCCAGCTTGGGTATCTGCAAAATGGGTCTCCCGGACCTGTGCACTACAAATACAAAATTCCAAGATACACTATTGGAAAGCTGATAAAATCTTACTTCTGAGAATATCATTATCATCATCAGCCACTGCTGGACAAAGACCTTTCCCATCTCCCTCCATGACGACCTAGATTGTGCTAACCTCTGCCATGTCTTACCGGCAAGATTTTCTATCTTGTCCCTGCATGTTGTGTCTGGTCTTTTCCTACTGCATTTACTGTCCATGGGTACCAATTGGTTAGTCTTTTCCCCTATCTATTGTCATCTCTACTTGCTAGGTGACCAGCCCATCTCTTTTTTGCTGCTTAATTATTTGGATAATATCCTTCACTCTAGTCCTCTCTCTGAGCCATGTTGATCTTTTTCTATCTCTTAGAGTTATCCATAGCATTGCTCTTTCCATGGCATTTGCTCTCTGTGCTATTCTAAGTTGGTTTTGGTAATTTCCATGTTTCGCATCTGTAAGTCACACTTTAAGCACATTGGCAAGGTGCTCTTCAGAATGTCTCTATTTATACCAGATGCTTTCCAACCTATCGTTAAGCATTGTTTTGTTTCACAGTCATGGTCTTTCTCTAGCTTTATTATCTGTCCTAGGTAGATGTATTCATCAACCTCTTCTAGAGTCTCTCCTATCTTTATGATCTTTTTGGGGATTTTATCGTTGAACATTACTTTTGTCTTTGTTCTATTCATCTTTAAGCCTACTTTTTTACTTTCCCTATTTAGATCAGTTAGCATGTTTTGTAATTCTTTGGTTGCTTCGGACATCATGGAAATGTCATCAGCGAATCTTAAGTGGTATAAGTATTATATGTATATATCTCTATCCATAAATGCATACAAAATCTATAGACGGTTGACTATGAAGTACACATATACTTAACATTTCTGTGTAAACTGCTAAAACCCAACATTCACATTTATGTATGTATATATCTCCATCAAGGATTAAATCCATGATCCATAGACGGTATTATGAAGTACACATACTTGAAATTTCTGTGTAAAATGTTAAATACCTAGCATCGGGTTTTTGGCTGTAACTGTTTATGCACAAGATAAAAAACTCCAATATATGCTGTTGGCAAGCTGAAGAAATATTCTTTACAAAGATATATATATGTATATATCTCCATCTAGAAGTAAATCCACAATCTATACTAGGTTGACTAGGAAGTACACATATTTTGGCTGTAACTTTTTATGCCCAGCAGATACAAATTGACAATTGAAAAGCTGATAGAATCCTCCTTTCAAAGATATATATATCACTGTTGGAAAGCTGATGAAATTCTCTTTTCTGAAATATATATATGTATATATCTCCATCAAGAATTAAATCCACAATCCATAGACAGTGGACTATAAAGTACACATATACTTAAATTCCATTGTAAAATGTCAAATACCTAGCTTCACGTTTTTGGCAGTAACTTGTTATGCACAACAGATACAAATTGATAAGATACACTACTGAAAAGCTGATAGAATCCTCCTTTCAACGATATATATATGTATATATCTCTACCAAGAAATAAATCCACAATCCATAGACTTTAGACTATGAAGTACACATATATTGAATGTTTCCTTGTAAAATGCTAGAATACTTACTTTCATGTTTGTGACAGTAACTGTTCATGCCCAACAGATACAAATTGATAAGATACACTGTTGGAAAGCTGATGGAATTCTCTTTCCAACAATATATCATGTCAGTTCATTTACATTTCTTGACCCTATTTTACTGAAAATTCTACAGCACTATATTGGTGTGAGCAGGAACAAAGACCCCAAACTATCATTATTGACATTTGTTTCAAAAATCTTCAAAAACTAACTTGCTAAAAACATGCCTGGGTGTCCACTTAGTAAACACAGACAATTTCATGTTGTGTGATTCTTGGGTAACCCTGTCACATTCAGAATCACTGGCATACAATTTAGCAAATACAATTTTGGCTCTGATTTTGAATGAGCTCTCCTGTAATAACAACAACAAATGGTGAATGTCATACAGCAGATTTTTAGTCAGCATCTCTGAATTATCTTATTTCAGCTGCATGACAAATTCTACTCTAAAATGTCTTGACTTGCATAGTTTATCCCAAATCGGATCTGGACTATGAGCGACTTTTCCTTTGAATAGTTATTTGTAATGGACAGCACATTGGACTGCTTCCTCTGCTGATTAATTGCAGCTTTCTCGAGAACCGCTCATCCAAACAACTTCAAACACGACACTTGGGACCTGAGCAATACACCTGCTGAATGTCAACTTAATACAGTGCCTGGTTCTTGAGATTGATTATTGTCACTAGGGTGGATGGCAGACATTTTGAATTTCAGGATTTTCCCTTCATACAATTTTTGTAGACATTTTTTCTCTCATTCAGAACATATTGAGGACACAAAATCCATTTAGTTTGTTTTTGTTGCAATTTGTGTGAGGTCAAGTTACATTTTTATTATTATATACTGATTTATTTAATATTTCCTTTGCTGATTCTTTATTAAAATTTCCTTTTCTCCCTTAAGGTGAACATTTGAGTTTGACACCACAATTAAAAGCAATATATTAACAAATCTTTTCTAAAACCAGCTATATAAAATGATTATGCTTTTGTATACATTGTGTGTGTGTGTGTGTGTGTGTGTGTGTGTGTGTGTGTGTGTGTGTACATGGACATATATGATTCTTAATGAAATCATAGACTGTAAAATTGATTAAAGATGCTGGTTTGTAATATATATAAACGCTTGTATTTAATTTCAGACTCAGAAAAAGACTCGCTTCCCAAGCTGGTATGAAACTTTTGAGTTCAATATGCCTATGTCCTGTCCACCAAAGACTATGATTGAAGTCAAACTCTGGGACTGGGACCGTGTTAGCAGCAATGACTTTTTGGGAGAAGTAAGCATTATACATCTTATTCCTTTTGCACAATAATATTTTATATTTCTACATTGTTAATGGCTCATTCTTTCACACAATGCTGCACATGTAAAATAGTAATTTATTTCTTCTTTGTGACATGCTTAGAAGAAAGAAAATATGTTAATTTCATTTCTTGTATAAAAGTATGGCATTAATAACTTACAACTGGAGTTTATTGTGCATTGAGGCAATTGATGCTCACCTTAAATTTTCATATGAGGAACCAGTGAAAGTTATGACAAGTTATTGGTGCCATACTTTTATACTAGAACTGAAATTAACATTCATCTTTCTAAGCATTCAATTTATAACTTTTTGCTACATTACATTGATGCAATTTGTTTCTTTTACTTGTGAGCATTATAGATACTCAAGTCTTTGAGATTGTGATTATCTTTGAGCTAATGTTTCTATTTTACAGTTTTAAATAATTTGTATATATGGTATTCTACAGCATGGACTGATAAGGCAGTTCCAGTGGCTTGTTGTTATTAATTCCATTATATGACATCTACACAACTTCAGGATGCTAAGTTTTTGATGTTCATACAGTCTCACATTAGAAATATGATGGATGTTATCTCTTGTTAAAATCCTTATTAATATTATTTTTTATTCATTCACTTTTCTTTGATTAAAGTAGAGATTATTTCCTTTTGTGATATTAGAATGAAGGTATTTACAGATATACAGAACAAAGACAACAAATTATTAGAAAAATACATGGTAATATTAGACATCACTAATGTTGCAGTTTTTTGTAAAGGCACCATTATTACACCAATAACAAGTTGCATAATATTTATATTGTGTATCTGTCATGATGACATCAATCTGATAGATATTTATCTAATAGGGCTGGTACACATCTTAAAAGTACATGAATGTATTGACAGAAAAGTTTAAAGATTATGTTGCATCAAGTTGTTTTGGAAGAGGCATGCATATGAAGAAACTGAATCTTTAACTATACTCAAATCCTGAATTCTAGTATTGGAGACAAATTTAGTACTTTTATGCCCACTGTGTAGTCAGATGGTCACCTCAGCTGAAACTGTTTATGTTTATACAATGAAAGTGTTAATTACATTACATGGTCATTATATGAAGAGAAATAACTGCACCACATTTTCCAAATTTTAATTGAACACACCCAACATGGCATGTTGCCAAAAGACGTTGGTCACGAGACATTTTTTTATTGAGTGACTAGTTTCTAATATAATTATAATTTTTTTAGATCTGTGACAAAATTAATAGACTTTTTGTCATCTTAGTAAACGAATATAGAACATTCCAAGGGAAATTATGAATCACCCCCATCTATATATGCTGTGTTGGGGGTGATTAATTAAAAAGTTGGAAAAAGGGTTGGTCAATGAATAAGTTACTTCTCTCACCTTGTGTTGGGCTGTGATCACTAAAAACGGTCTGAACTTTCAAAAAACAAGTGGGCACAAACCAATTTAGCATAAATTTACATTGCATATTGAATCCCGCTCTATAAACCTATTTGGGGGAGGGGAATTTTCAGTAAACAATAAAATATTTTCTCTACTAATTGAGGGGAGTGTGTGCACAAAATTTCAAGTCCGGATACATAGATAGATACATAGATACATATAAATGTCAGAACACATGAATAACCAGAACCTAGCAATAAACCAGTGTTGTGGGTAGCAGTGATTAACAAACAGTTGATATCTAGTTTATATATGAAAACTTTAAATCGGATTTCTCAACATTCTTTCTCTTTTTTGCTGTTTTTGTCCTGAAATAAAGATAAGATGTGTTTGAATCTTAATAATAACCATTCTTCTGAATTCCTTGTATCAGAATTGTATGGAAAAATGTGCTCATTTGTCTCTGTATATTTTTTACTTCACAAGTTATGTGATTTTCTATCTTTCCAGTATCTGAGTTCAGAATCACACTAGGTGTCATATATTAACAGGCAGAATCATAAAATAGACACTTCAAGGACTAAGAAAAAACAGGTGGCGAAAAGAATCTGGGGGGTTTCTGTGAACCTACTTTTTCAACTCTACTATTATGCCATTAACTTTCATTCCCTATATCTCTATAAATATTTTGTTCTCCTACTCATACTCTGTGTTTTCCTTTTTTGCTTTTTTTATCTCTATTTATACTGTTTCTTTTTTTGGCTACTATTGAAGCTAGACTATTGCTTCCAAAATTAGCATTTACCACTCCTTGATGAAAAATATCCTTCCTTATTATGTAAGCAAACAAGGTTCTTTCTTAATCTGAGCATACGTATACAAAGCACATTTCTCAAGAATATAGACTTTATTTTTTACAATTTCCAACTGACAGAAATCCAAACAGAAACATTAAAAGTATAACTTTTTAATAAGGAGGAGGAGGAGGAGGAGGATGATGATGATCATCATCATCATCATCATCATGTGTTGGGCGTGATGAATTAAAACGTTGGAAAAAGGGGTGATCAATGAATAAATTAATTCTCTCACATTTTGTTGGGTTGTGAACACTAAAAAAGGTCTGAATTTTCAAAAAACAAGCGGGCACAAACTAGTGACCAATGTAGCATAGATTTACATTGCATATTGAACCTCCCTCTAAAAACCTATTTAGGGGGGAATTTTCAAAAAACAAAGAAATGATTTTCTTTACTCATTGAGGGGAGTGCATGTGCAAAATTTCAGGTTTCTACTATGAATAGTTAGGGCCGGGCGAAGTCCAGATACATAGAAAGATACATAGATACATATAAATGTCAGAACACATGAATAACATAAACCCAGCAATAAACCAGTGTTGTGGGTAGCAGTGATTAATAATAATAATCATCATCATCATCTATTGTTGCAGTAAGTACTCAATCTTACTGCTGGTATTTATATCAGGTGGATTTTGCAAGAACTGGATGGACTGATCAAAAGAAGAATTTAATTACCATAGCAACAGATAAGAGCATGTTTTTAGTTTCAGAAACCACAGCTGTATCAACCTTCAGTCTATAATCTAACCGCTAAGCTATGCTAGTTAATAATGCCTATCATTGTGATAGTAGAATTTTTATTATTGATGGAAATATCATCTGTCCTTTTTTTATATGACGGTAATGGCTTGTAACATTCTCTGTATGAACTACAACTTGTGATGATCAAACACAAAAAGTGCTGAAAGCCAGAGAAAAAAAAATAGTGATTTTTAACTATTGCACAAATTTCATTGAATTCATTTGCCAGCCTCTGTGTAGGTATTGCAACTTTAGACACAGTTCATTGTACCCATTGAATTCATTTGCCAGCCTCTGTGCAGGTATTGCAACTTTAGACACAGTTCATTGTACCCATTGAATTCATTTGCCAGCCTCTGAGCAGGTATTGCAACTTTAGACACAGTCCATTGTACCCATTGAATTCATTTGCCAGCCTCTGAGCAGGTATTGCAACTTTAGGCACAGTCTTCTTCCTGGGTCTTCTTCCTGGGTCTTCTTCCTGATTAAAAGGTTCACACATAAAGCAATGCCAGTATAATCACAATTGGTTTTCCATAAGCAAACATTAAAAGAAGTCTTGATAAACATGTCTTCATTATAAGTTTATTAGTGTACTTGTTAAATCTGTGATACTTAAGTGTATCTGTGCATGTTTCTAGCATCTACTTATTGACTTCTCCCTTCTTCTGTACAGTAAAAGTAAGTTGAGATCACTCTCTTACTCCCACCCACATGTACTCACTGGTGTTTCAGTTTAGAAAACCGTTTCAGTAGATGGTAGTAAAATAGGTGTTACAGTAAGTCTTTGTTTTTATTCAAATCAAGTGGTGGTGGTGGTGATAATGGTAAAAAATAAGCCAAAACCAGAAAGGTTTATGATGTTAGCAATTTGAGGTGTACTTTCAAGAATTACAAAGGCAGGTGAAGTGAGGTGGTGTTGACAAAAAGGAAGAATTTGGTAAAGGCATTGGTAGGATAAGAAAAAATTGCTTTTTTGTTCAGTTTTTAATCCCAATTCCACCATAACCACAACACTAAAATGATTACTTTTCAAGCTGTGTTTTTTTATTTTAACAGGTGAATATTAACTTCCGAAGTCTGCCGGAAGGGTGCAAGGTGAAAAAATGGTACAGGCTAATGCCACGCCCTCCACATATGGAGAACAGAAGTGCTGGGTAAGAAACTAAAAAAATGATTTATTTGTTTGCTTTATTTCTTCAAGCAAAGTAAGTTAGAGTAGCAGAAGTCATTTTTCATAATATAATCAAACCTCAGACATTGGAGTGAGATCTGTACATCAACAACATTTTTTTTCTTTTTTCTTTTTGCTCTTACTTGTTGTATATAATTCAAGAAGTATGAATTAAGTAATGGATAACACTATTTTCTCTCAATTCCTGTGCTTTGTCCCATGTGCCATAAATGTAATAGTGTGCCAAAGTTGGCTTAGTCCATATCTATTAACAATGACATTTGTATTGTCTAATAAAGTTTTCATAAAACTTTAGCACATAAGTGTGTTTGATCAAATGATTATGTTGACATAATTCACTCTGTGATCAAAGGAAAAATAGAATTGTCAAATAACTTTAAAGAACGTTTCTGTTTTTCTTATTAAGATTTTCACCATCTTTTTAAAATTTTGTTTCCTATTACTTCTAAAGGGATAATTATCGTCCCAGAAGTTTTAAGTGATATGTATTCTCAATATACAAATCAAACATTAAAATGCCTCCATTCAAAGAAACATTAAGTAATAAATTGGTTTTGAGTATATCAACCCTTTCACTGGACTGTAATTTGCATGTGTATTTGATTAGACTGATAAAAACTTGTGAAGCATCCTCCTTAACGATTCTTCTTATGTCCATTTATGATATGATTGCATTAAGACTTGGAAAGATAACTAGCAATGAAACAGAATGCCTCTTGGTCCTTCCAAATAATAAGTAATATAATATCAGCAGTGAACAACTAAAATTTAAAACAGTTTTATGAGCATCAGTGTCTCAAGTCTTATTCATTAAGCTTAAATGGTGTCCATAATCCACCAGGTTCCCATATTAACTTAATGAGACTTGTTACCCCACGAGAAGAGAGAGAAGACTTTCATTAAAAACTAGAGTAAAATTATCTTTGCTCCAAAATTTTGTTCCGGTTGGTAGTTTTGGTTGATGGTTTCTAATAAAACCACAATATTTCTGATTAACTACAATGACCAAATTTTGAAGCTGGATGCATGGCTCAGCAGTCAAACAAAAGAAATGAAATTTACTATCACATAAAAATAAAAGAAAACAGGATCAGGATAGATCAATCTTGTAATTGGAAAATCTATAACTATGTTCATAGGTGTATGGGAGCTCTTTCATAGGTGTGTGGGGGGGGGGCAGAGGGCTTGATGTGCTCAAAGTTTTACAGTTTTGCCCAAATTTCTCCATGCCCACCCTGGCTTGTATGCCTATTGTTATGTTTTATGCTTATTAAGATAAGTTTTGCTAAAAAAAAAGACTACTTTTGACTAATGCTTAATAAGGGCAACAAGAAAGAAGAATTGTCTGATTGTCTTTGTTTTTACATTTTTTCATTTCATTTTCATAGCAATGGACCTGATATTTTGTACATATATATTTATTTTGCTTCTAAGGTAGATTTCTATTATCCTGCCATTCTTACGCAACATAATGAGAGAATATAGCAAGTATTATTCTATGTGTTGAAAGAAAGGGTCAAGTGAAGTTAATAAATTGACTCCACAATTAACAACTTGTCTATTGTGGCTTGAAAAATGTTCAGCATTATGTTTAAAAAGTCAACCGTCACTAATAAAACATATAATACAGTTAACATAATCATTCTTCAGTTAAGACAATTTTTGGTACAGTTAACAACATGTTTACCTCATTTAACAAAATGCTGACTGTAGATAACAAAGATACACAACACTGTTACCAAAAACATAAGTAAGAATTAACAAAATAACTTCTCAATTTACAGAATGTCTTGTATAATTAATAAATATCTAACACAAGAAACAATGCACCTGTCACAGTTAAGAAATTGTCCAATAATATTTAGTGCAGTCTAAAGAATGTCCAACACATTAAGAAAAATGACCTTCAGGAGGAATAACATGCAATAAATTCTAATATTTTATTAAATCATTTACCCTTATTTACAGAAACTTTGTCACAAATGATAGAACAAGTTGAGGAAAACTAGGGAAATTTCCTGAATACTTTCACTGCCATTATTCAGATTCCCATTATTCAGATTCCCATTATTCCTTGAATCCAAAGAATCCTGAATTCATTGATCTATAAACTTTGATTATCCAACAAGTTTCACACTAATCTCAGTTAATCAGAGCCATTAGCAGTCTGGATTGAAAGGCAAGAGAAACATTTGTCAGTAGTGAAGATTGCAAACAAGTCACTGACATAAGTCAATCATAAATAAAATTAAATTTGTGTGTGCTCAGCAGGTAAAAGAGGAATTAGTTCCCAGTACCAATATCAGTTTTCGGGTCCAACCAATAGTGAATCTACATTGAGATGAAAATGACTTTTGGCATTGTTACTAATTTTTGTTTTTACCAACATACATTTACAATATTGTGTAAGTAAAAACATCCACTTACATTGATTGCTTTGAAGATCAGATTCATGTGTAATATATTTCTCTATATTCTTCATATTATTACAGCGTAGACCCCATGTGTCCTAAACCTGCTCCCAATCGTGGAAGTTTACGAATGAAAGTTCGTCTGACTCAAGAAATAGTATTGCCTACAGTCAGTTATAACCCAATGCTAGAAATATTTAATGAAGCTGTACTCCCCAAGGTAAGTATAAAATAAGTATGCGTGTATGCGTGTATATGTATATATATAT
>VCCN01005938.1:97492-107665 GCA_006491835.1 Architeuthis dux | reverse complement strand
GGGGGGGGTCATGGTTCTAAGTGTGCCACTCAATGACCCTAAGCCTCATGTCCCACAGCATTGGCAGTTCATGGGCAAGTGCCTAGTATTTATTTAGTTTTGCTTATCTTTATTCTATGGTGTACTGACTTTTTCTTTGTTCACTGCAATCAGATTCAGTCTTCTTGGTTGGATGGTGTGGTTAGTCTGCACCTCAGATCCCAGATTATCATTATTATCAGCTTATAAATGGTGTATAGTTTAGTTTACTTATCTTAGTTTTAATTAATCAAAAATTAATTTTAAAACAACTACAAAAGATCCTTGAAGGCTGAAGTAAATGATGTGTATGCACAGACAGAAAATAAGATTGTTATGACAAAATAATATTTTTATACAGTCACTAAAATGGATAATTAAGAGCTAGGCAATGTGTATTTAATATGTATAAAATATCACACTTATAATTTCACTTTTTGTAAAAAGTATAGCCAGCTGAATACAAATCTATTCAACTAAAAAAGATGTGATAACTATTAATCTTTTTTCGATTATCCAAGCTAACTACAATATCACATTCTCTGATTTGTACAAAATGTCTTCTAACACTTTGTCATGAGATGGTAAACAAATACTGAGTAAGAATAATGTAAATCACCCATCATGGCTAAATTGTTTTAGTGGGGTGAGCGGAGACCCACATGCAATCAAAGCAACAACTTGGAAAAGTGCTCAAATATTTTTTTAATGCTTCATATAATAATGTGAATGTACATTTTGAATTTTGTTACTGAAGCACTGATGTATTCTTAATATGATGATTTATTTGATTTATCATATGCTTGCTTGTTATTTTTTGGTGAGAAAAGAGAGATAATAGAACTGTAATTTCTTAATCAAACACTTCATTTTTGTCTGAACTTCTGAGATGAGGCATTGTTGAACATTGTTACTATGATACATTGATTTACTTGGACCAGTTCCTTTATTTTTGTTGTTTTTGTTGTCTGTAATAAAAAAAAAAACAATGACAAAGAAACTGGCCCAAATTAATCAATAATGCAAATACTTGAAATTAGATGTCAAAAGTATTTAGACAACTTGTAATTGCACATCCACAAAATGTGTGTTGCTTAATTGATTCATCTTTTTTTTTGTGTGGTGAAAAAGTCAAGGAATCAAATCAAAAGTTGACTAGGTTACTTTTTAATTTAGATATCATTTTAATATCTTTAACGCATTAGTATAAAGTCTGCAAATTTGAAGAAAGCAGAATTGTGTTTGAAATCATTATTTTTATATCAATTATATCATTTATAATTATCATTGGGGATTTTTTCAGGCCCAAATTTGTTTTTGTTGTTTTAATCATAATGCTCTCTATGAAAAATGCAGTACAATGATCCTGTGGGTTTGCTATTCTTGAAATTTCAATTATATTCTTATCTGGACCCAAATTCTAATCAATGATACTACATTTAGATATTAAACTCTGTGCTATTGCATTTGTGGTTCCCTGCAAAGTAAAATATCTACAAGAAATACCACCAAGGTTAGATTCTGTGATACCAGAGGCTTGATGCATTTGTCTTCAGTGCATGCATGCACCCAAAAACAGACATTTTGTCAGTGTCTCAGTGAAAGCAGGCAATTTTATGGCTGACTAACACTTACTGAGTAAAATACTAAACTAGTAACAAATCCTCACACAATGAATGTATCGCACAAATTGATTTTACTTATTTTTTTATGCTCTATCATTTGGCAAAAACATATTCAGAAAATCTTTATCCCTTCTAAAAACTCTAAAAATAAGGTAATCCTTGTTTATACGAAGGTAAAATAACGTTGTTTATATGCTGTGTTTAGTTTCAATATTTTACATCCGTTTAAGCAAAGATTACCAAAAATGTCTTGCTTCAGAAAAACCACCATAATTCCCCAACTACTTAAAAATATCAACCTTTCCACATAAGTACTATATGTCTTAAAATAATGAGCTATCGATTGGTGAAAATCCCATGTTTCTATCTTCATTAGTTTCTGAGTTATTAAGCATAAAAAGTGTTACAAATGGGCCTACTTTAATAGTTTCAAAGATATGGGGCAGTTCTGTGACAAATACATTTGATAAAAGCCATGTGGGGATTAGGTTAAGTAGAGGGAGAGTTTATTTTTCACTTATACCACATTAAAAAAACATCTCTTGAATCTATAGGCATTATGTTGCAAAACTTAGAAATTTGATATGCTCAGTTAAGTTTGAATCAACAATAGTTAGAGCAGAAGAATGGCAACTGAGAGATATGTGGTTTTACTTCCAGTACTAAATCATTTATCACTTACCTACCAAGGAGAAGACACACAGATCTTTTTACATGCCAAGTACAGATCCAGTAAATTCATTATTCTGGAGACTGAAACTGGTAGTGTTCACAGTACAAACTCATCTAAAAGGAAAAAATAGTTTCAAGTCAGAATAAAAATTATCTTCCATCTTCAGCTCAGACAATTCCTTGTGAAATTTACATGATTTAAATATCTAAAGGTTTAAGAGATTTTATTTATTCCACACACAAAACAAGTTAAAAACTGAAAGAATAGCAATATAAACAAATAAAAAACAAGTATTTGAAGAAATATCTAGAGAAGAAATTTAGCAAAGGAAATTTAAAAGGTTATTTCTCATATTTGTCTTTTTCTACTTATTTGTTCTTTGAGCCTCTATGACTTTTCATGGTTTATAAAGTAAACATTCCAAACTGAAATTTAATAAAATTCATAACAGTCCATCTCTCAGGCAACTTCATAATTCCATCCTCCCAGAACTTTTTATCTTTTTGAGCAATAAACTGCTCTAGGTGCATTTTGCAGTCTTCCAGAGAATTGAAATTCTTTTCATCAAAACCAAAATAAATGGTAATCTGATGGTGCAATATTTGATGACTATGTTAGCTGAGTGAAAACTTCCCAGCCAAGCTATAACAATTTTTTCCATATATATTTCAATGATATGGGTGAGCTTGGCTTTTTCCAACAAGTAACTCAATGCTAGACACAGTTTCAGAGAAACACACCTGCATATCATTCTCAATTGACAATCTTGCACAAAATATAGTTTGGGTTATACACATTGCTGAAAAAACCTTGTTCACTATGGTAAGTGGATGGGAACAGCAAAAGGCTCTCCACACATTTTTTAGACACAGATGGGTAAGACTTCATTATGGAACACCAGAACTTAGGGAAGAGGTTTCAAAAAGATCTTTGATCGTGGGGTTATTTATGAATTCAACAAATTCATCCTGCAGATTCTACAGAACTAATCTGGGATTAATTCTAAAGGGAGTTTGAATTAGTTGTTAATCCAATTCAGTAATATCTTATAAATAGTAATCTAACTCATCATGTAGCAAAACTAAATGGTCTGGGCTCACACTGACTTCCTTGATGTCCTCTGCATCCAGCAGTGTAATGCTTTCGTTCATATTCTCATGTCACCTTCAGTTTTTCATTCCACAACTCAAGTTTCATCTGGAAGGTTTTAATTTGTCGTGGAAGTCTATAATGGTAACTGAGTTGCCTTGAAATGCCTTGTTGACTGTATTGAGTTGCGAAAAAATATTATTTAGGTAGCCTTAGCTGTCAGAAAGTTTATCTGCAAACTTGGTTGCTTTATCTTTCTAAAAAATATTCTTTCAGTTCTACTTTTAGTGCTTCTTCATCTGCATTCACAGTCAACAACAAACACAGTATCCTTGCATACAGAGGAGTAGATTTGACAAAGTTTACCATGCCTATAACATCATCAAGAATGGATTTGAGAGCTGGAGGTATCTTTCGATTCACAGCAGTTTATGACTTGAGACTGTTCAAAATAAAAGAGAAGTGTGAAGATAAATCAACAGATGCAATGCACAATATTGACATAGAACATTGCCTTCTTGTACGAAGTGTTTGCTCCAACAAAATAAAAGGGTGAATTATGAGGTGGAAATTTGGAAAGGTTCTCACATAGTGTAATGATATAGATGATAACATTCAATGAGGTCATAATCATTATGACAGATTTGCAAATGAGCTCAAAAGACATATAGTTTGTACCAGAGCAAATTTATTCCATTTGTGAATGCACTGAGTGGCCTTTAAACAAGAATACAAGGTTTTAATACATTAAACCTTATTTTAAAACTGAAAAAAATCAGAATTCTTAACCAATCTTTCTTCTATTTTATGTTGTAATTAATATTCATGAGTATGCAAATAAGCTAATTGACATACAAATACTCTGAAATAAAGACACTGGTGTCTCAGCTCCAGTTTGGTACCTCATTTTCCCTTTTATCACCAACATTGACCAAGATATGGTGTTATTATCATGTCTCCCTTGTCTGAAATGGACAGTTGTCACAGAAACAGATACATTATATATAGTTTGAAAGAGTTTTTATGTGAACCTTTTGTATTCTCATTTGTTTGAGCCTGCCAAACAATCTGGCACCCCTGAAAAATTGTCCAGTCATTGTCTAGTTGTTAAAATTTTGAAAAATGATACATTTTGGGGAAAATATTGTCATTTTGTTACATATTCATTAATATTCATAAGTATACAAATGAGTTAATTAGCATAAAGATACTTAGGAATGAAAAGAAATGTATCAACTCCATTTTGGTACTATGTTTGTTCTTTTATCACCAAGATTGACTGAGATATGGTGGAATTATCACCTACATATCTCGATTGTCAGAAGTTTGAGGTTGCCTTGTAAACAGTTAAATTACACATAGCTTATTTGAGTCTTTTTATGGGAACTTTTTGATTCTCATTCAGTTTTCCCAGCCAAGCAATCTGGTCACCATGAAAAATTGTCTCCAGGGTGGTGCATGGTAGGCCCTACTGGCCCCCGGCCTATTTTCATTTCAAGGAAAAAGTAAGCAATGAACAAAGGTAAAATAAACTGAAATGTAAATACAAAACAAAATAAGGAAGAGCAACAAAGACATAAAAAATTAAAACTGAGAATAATCATCTAAGAAATGTTTTAACATTTCAAAGCATTTTTAACTCTTGCGATGCATGCAATGTGTATATAAATTGCAACTATCTTAAGCATTTTTGTGCTCAACTTTCTGATTCATTTGATCTGTTCAAGGTTTAACCAAAGAAGTTGATGTTTTCAAAACTTATTTTACTGAAAATGCATTTGACAGATTTACTTAACATAAAGACTATAATAATAGAAAAGCAAAATTGTTAAGTGAAGTGAATGCCATATTGCAGTGCTTCTAAACAACTGAGACACTATTAACCTTTAGCACTCTGGATTTTTTTTCAAGGGTACCAAGATTTTGTGACTTTAGTAATTTTGAAAGCCTGTAACTTGTGTGTCTATTCATGTATGACTGAAATTGACATGACAGCACAACCTCAAAATTCAAACACACTATTGTTTGGCAATCAGAGTTGTCAGCAGTGGCAGGACAAACTTTTTGCTTGGCTAACAAGTTGCCTACAGAGTGCTAAAGGTTAACAATCAGACAATTACAAAATGGGCACATTTGCAACACTGATAGAGATTGTTAATTCACCTCAGTTGAGTGGTTAGGGCTGTAAACTATGCGTTTTTTGGTCTGTGAAGAAAAAGCCAGGACAATAACGTCTTACTGCACTAAGTCTAATAGTTTTAAAAGCTTATAATAATCTTGTAGCATATATTATGTATTATTTTTTATAGGATTCTCATAGAAACATTTGCTAGAATCTAGACACATGAAATAGAAGGAAGTAGTGAATCATGACAGTAATCCATTATATGAGGATAATAATATTATTATAAATCTTTTGAAACTTTTTGGTTAAGGGATGAAAAATAACTTTAATACAAGAATGTTTAAAGCATAGTAAAAGCTTTATGATTTAGTTAAACTTTAGATCTCAACTCACTGTTTTGAACAAGCAGGATTTATAAAAATGACTCAATAAACAACCCCATTTCCTTCCCAGAACCATTACATATTTGTAGAAAATTATAGAAAGCTCAATACAAGACACACCTTTTATTAATGTTTGAATTTACACATTCAGCAACATACACAAATATATCAGCAGTAAAAGTCACCTCTCTATCATGAATTGTGCACATAAATAATTCATGACTTAACAGAACAAGATTATTTTACATTTCCATCTGAATAACATTTTTTTATTATTAATATACATTTGAAGAGGAAAATGGTTTTTAAAAGTTGATATGCTTCATTTTACTTTAATAGAAAACAGGCTGTTTTTAATCCGCATTTATTTTGTAAAAATGTAATCTTATATTTCTGATAAGGTTTATCAAGAATTAAATTATACCCAAAGTTTATTTGAAATTGGGAAAATCTATAAGATAAACAGATCTCGCACACACACACACACACATACACACATACACACTCAAACAATCTATAACATTAAAAACATGGAAAATACCACCAATTTTCAGGAAATGAGATGTAGATATTTTGTGAAATTTTATTGGACAGTTTTCACTTTCAAAGCTAAGACTGTTCTTAAAATAGCATTGGACACATTTCAGAATTTCAAAGTTAAGACGGTACTTAAAATATCAGAGTTAAATTTTCAGACTTTCAAAGCTACAACTGTACTTAAAATAGCATTGGACACTTTTCAAACTTTCAAAGCTACGACTGTACTAAGACTATACTTAAAATAGCAAAGTTAAATTTTATTGGACACTTTTCAGACTTTCAAAGCTAAGATTTTTTTTCTTCAGACTTTCAAAGCTACGACTGTACTAAAAATAGCATTGGACACTTTTCAGCCTTTCAAAGCTAAGACTGTACTTAAAATAGCAAAGTTAGATTTAATTGGACACTTTACAGACTTTCAAAGCAAAGACTGTACTAAAAATAGCATTGGACACTTTACAGACTTTCAAAGCAAAAACTGTACTAAAAATAGCATTGGACACTTTTCAGACTTTCAAAGCTAAGACGGTACTTAAAATATCAGAGTTAAATTTTCAGACTTTCAAAGCTACAACTGTTTGTAAAATAGCATTGGACACTTTTCAGACTTTCAAAGCTAAGACTGTACTTAAAATACCATTGGACACGTTTTAGACTTTCAAAGATAAGATGGTACTTAAAATAGCATTGGACACTTTTCAAACTTTCAAATTCAAGACTGTACTTAAAATAGTATTGGAAACTTTCCAGACTTTCAAAGCTATGACTGTACTTAAAATAGCATTTGAAACCTTCCAGACTTTCAAAGCTACAATTGCACTTGAAATAACATTTGAAACTTTTCAGACATTCAAAGCTAAGACTATACTTAAAATACCAGAGTTAAATTATTATTATTATTATTAAAAAATAACCGTTTACCAAAGTCGCAAGACTCTAATTAAAAAAAAATAACCGTTTACCAAAGTCGCAAGACTCTAATTAAAAAAATAATAACTGTTTACCAAAGTCGCAAGACTCTAATTAAAAAAATAATAATGGTTTACCAAAGTCGCAAGACACTATTTTTGGGATCATAAACTGATTTCAGCATTAAATGACCTATCAAAGGTTGATATGCCGTTAAACAAATCAATCAATCAATCAATCAATCAGACTTTCAAAGATATGACTCTACTTAAAATAGCATTGGACACTATTCAGACTTTCAAAGATAAAACTGTATTTGAAATAGCATTGGACATTTTTCAGACTTTCAAAGTTAAGATTGTACTTAAAATAGAGTTAGATTTTATTGGACACTTTTCACACTTTCAAAGCTAGGATTGTTTTTAAAATAACATTGGACACTTTTCACACTTTCAAAGCTAAGATGGTATGTAAATTGGATTGAATAATTTTCAGACTTTCAAAGCAACAACTGTACTTAAAATAGAATTGGACATTTTCCAGACTTTCAAAGCTATGACTGTACTTAAAATAGCAGAGTTAAATTTTATTGAACACTTGTCAGACTTTCAAAGCTACAACTGTTCTTAAAATAGCATTGGACACTTTTCAGACTTTCAAAGCTATGGCTGTGCTTAGAATAGCAGAGTTAAAGTTCATTGGACACTTTTCAGACTTTCAAAACTATGACTGTTCTTAAAATAGCATTGGACACTTTTCAGACTGTAAAAGCTATGCTGTACTTAAAATAGTAATGGACACTTTTCAAACTTTCAAACTAAGACTGGACTTAAAATAGCATTGAACACATTTTAGACCTTCAAAGCTATGACTGTATTTTAAATAGCATTGAACACTTTTAAAACTTTCAAAACTAAAAGTTAAATTTCATTGGACACTCTTTAGACTTTCAAAACTACGACTGTTCTTAAATAGCATTGGACACTTTTCAGACTTTCAAAGTAAAGACTGTACTTAAAATAGTATTGGAATCTTTTCAGACTTTCAAAGCTATGACTGTGCTTAAAATAGTAGAGTTAAATTTTATTGGACACTTTTCAAACTTTCAATGCTAACACTTTACTTAAAATAGAATTGGACACTTTTCAGGCTTTCAATGATAACACTGTACTTAAAATAGAATTGGACACATTTCAGACTTTCAAAGCTACGACTGTATATAAAATAGCATTGGACACTTTTCAGACATTCAAAGCTACAATTGTACTCAAAATAGCATTGGAAAGTTCTCAAAACTTTCAAAGCTATAACTTAATTAAAATTGCATTGGAAACTTTTCAGACTTTCAAAGCAAATACTGTACTTAAAATATCATTGGACACTTTTCAGACTTTCAAAGCTAAGTCTGTACTTAAAATAGCAGAGTTAAATTTTATTGAACACTTTTCAGACTTTCAAACCAAGACTGTATTTAAAATAAAATTGGACACTTTCAGACTTTCAATGCTAACACTGTACTTAAAATAGCATTGGACATATTTCAGAATTCCAAAGCCAAGACTGTATTTAAAATAAAATTGGACACTTTTCAGACTTTCAAAGCTACACTTAAAATAGCATTGGACACTTTTAAGGCTTTCAAAGCTACGACTGTACTTAAAATAGCATTGGACACATTTTAGACTTTCAATACTATGACTGTACTTAAAATAGAATTGGACACCTTTCAGACTTTCAAAGCCACAACTGTACTTAAAATAGCATTGGACACGTTTCAGACTTTTAAAGCTACAACTGTACTTAAAATAGCATTGGAAACTTTACAGACTTTCAAAGCAAATACTGTACTTAAAATAGCATTGGAATCTTTTAAGAGTTTCAAAGTTAAGACTGTGCTTAAAATAGCAGAGTTAAATTTCATTGGACACCTTTCAAACTTTCAAAACTACAACTGTTCTTAAAATAGCATTGGAATCTTTTCAGTCTTTCAAAGCAAAGACTGTACTTAAAATAGCATTGGTCTCTTTTCATACTTTCAAAGCTAAGACTGTACTTAAAATAGCAATGGACACTTTTCAGACTTTCAAAGCTACGATTGTACTCAAAATAGCAGAGTTACATTTTAAATGTCTTTTCCCTATATTTTTGTGTTTATATTTTACAGCTGACCCAAATACTTTATTTAGAGGAAATTCTTTGGCTACCAAATCAATGGACCAATTTATGAAAGTAAGTAAAATTACTTTTTTTACCCAATGTCTTAAGTTTATCTAACTTGTATGTTCCTTAAGGATGGATATTTATATGTGTTGTAAAGTATTGTTTTGGGGGTAGAGCTGCTACTTGTTTATTAGGATGCCAATGAAACCAAAATGTCCACTATAGAATTTTGAAAGAGAATGGAGACTTCTGAGTTATTCCGCTGGTTAATTATCATCTCTCTTCCTCAGCTAATTGAATGAATGTGAAAGAGTGTTTTTTGTATTATGAGATTATATATTCTTTATTAAATTTTTTTTCTTGTTCATTACAATATACTAAACCAAAGTGGCACACATTCATATTTATGAAGTGGCCAATGAGGATTACTCTCACAAATAATTGTAAATCAGCATGCTCTATGTTCTTATGGCTTGACAATGATTGTTACAAGATAATGTACCACTTATATGTGAGTATTTGTACACATTTTCACAAGTTATTTTTTTGTATTTAAAAAGGTATATGAACTTTTACCTACATACTCATATCAAAACAATTTTGCTATATCTACCTCTCTCTCTCTCTTTCTCTCTCTCTCTCTATATATAT
>VCCN01005938.1:43226-58735 GCA_006491835.1 Architeuthis dux | reverse complement strand
GTGTGTGTGTGTGTGTGTGTGTGTGTGTGTGCGCATATATACTTATACAACATTAAGTGTGGACATAGAAATCAGTAAAAATCCCAACCCTATGTGTTGTTCAGACCTTCTTCCTACATTACTGGATTCTAATGATTTTTTAAAAATCTTGAATCATTGAAGTCAATAAGGAAAATATTATTTTCTGGTAGAAAACTCACAATTTGTTTTTAAGATTCTAACATAAATTACTTGACTTATTTTACTGTACAGAATTAACATCCCATACAAGTCAGTGGCATATTAGGTTTCATAGCAAAAGTCTATTACTGTAGGAGTTATCTGTCTGTTTTCTTTTATCATGTAGATATTTACTAATCTCAGTCTAGCACATGGCCAAATTGGGAGAAATCTTTGTTAGGAAGATTGTGTTGCACAAATATTCTAAGTGGGAAGGACCTTCTTACTTTTAAAATCAGCATTTTCAATCCTGGATTGAGCACTGACAACTGACACTGATGAGAAATTTGTAACTACCTCAGCAACAAAATTGTTATGTATACCAAATGAGTAAATAAAAATTGTCCAATTTCTGTTGAATGAAGGGCTTCAGTTTGATTAATGTTTTTTGTTGGTTTATGTGCCCAACAATCAAGACAAAAAATAAAATTGTTTCATGATATCTAATATTTTTGAGAAAATGACATTATTTCAGATTTCAAATCTACAGAGTAAAAAAAAAATAAATTGTAAATATTTTGAGGCTATCCAGAAGTAATAAATACAGACCTGGGCTTTACTCAAATGAATACATAGGCAAATATTTTGTAATTATTGCATTCGGGCTATCCAGTCTACAGAAAATACTCAATTGTATTGACAATAAAATTACAATGCCAGCAATAAAAGATATTTGTGGCCGGCAAAAAATAAGATGGCATGACAAACTAGACAAGTTCAGAAAGTATTGGCTCCACGGCGCCCATGATAGAGAGGTCTGGCAAATCTTGGGGAAGGTCTATGTACAACGACAGATGCTAAAAGACTGCTGCTGCTGCTTGTGCTGCTGCTGATGATGATGATAATGATGATGAATTTAAGGGGGTTAATTTATTTTTTAATTTAGTGTGATATGTTTTGTAATACAATGATTAATTTTTGACTGATTTCTATGTCTATAGCTATCACACACACATACACATCCACAAGTATTTTTCTTTCATTTTTCAGAATTACTTTTTGAAGTATGCACTTCAAATTGAATATTGGATACTATTTGGTTCCCTAAACAACTACATTTTTAGATGTATCACACACACACATATTCATGTAAAGAGAACATTAGCCTTTCCGATATTAAGAAACAAACTTGTATAAGTTGATAGTGTATTGTCAGATTAAAAAGAAAAAACTTACATCCAAAATCAGTGCTTGAGAGGATATAAGAATATACAGAGGTTTGAGAGATTAAAAACTTTTTAAGCTTCTGTTTAATACTGATTAACAAACTTTGAGAAATTTCTGCTGTTATTCAAAATATTTATACTACTAAAAGTGTTGTTGAATGTTAGTGGAACACATTCAAACTGATTCTTTCAGATTCTATTCCAAATTCATATGAAGTATTCCTTTGATTGGATTCTATGGTGTAATACTTAATGAGGGACAAACCAGATTCTCCAAACAAAAGCTAGATCATAGATCATACCAGAACAAACATAATATCTAGGGAAATACATGCACTGAGTTATGAAAAAGAAAATGAAAATTATCTTCTTAAAAATCAGTGCCAAATTTAATTCTAAATCTTAGGACAAAGTTTTAAACATTTCAAAGACAAGGAGACAAGCGTCACTAAGTAACTTAATTATTTTTGACAATCTCATTTATTAGGTAACACAGCAATAAAATAATGATTTTATTAAAAGAAACTACACATTTTCTCTTGTTTTCTGTCTCCCCTCATTATATCCTAATTCACAATTTCTGTGTTTTTCTTTTTATTATCTTTTGTATCACTATTCTTCTGTCACAAAATAGAAAAAAAAGCGATTCATAAAATTTTGTTCATTTCATATTTTTTACCCCACTTTTCTGTATGTTCAACTACTTTTCCTCAAAACCAATTTTTGTGTTTTGATGATAAAGAAGAAAAAGAGGGAAAGATAAGAGTTGCCAAGCAATTCAGTTCTTTTCAATATTATTATTTCATAATTTCAATTTTATGCTGTTTTTTATAATTTTTTGTAAATAAACTAATGAATAAATGAAACAACTGAAACAAGACTTTTTTCTTATGGCACTAACATATTACTTACCTTTGTATAAAATCATCCAAAGAAGTTTCCTTGAAGTGTTTCTTAAGCCCAATCTCTCAAACTTCATTCATAAATGCAATGAAACCTCACTTAATCTTGTCTGGAAAAAATGATTAAACTGTTCACAGCCATTCAATTAATTATATAATTCCAACTTTTTCACTGTATGAATCTTGTACAAAATGAATGAAATATGATTTATTTATAATGAAAAACACCTTATTGTTAAAAGATGCATATTTTTCTAAATGTTTCCAGTAAATCTAATGCCACAGGTTAAGGATTTTTTCCAGGCTTGGGCCTAAAAGACTTTTTACCATTAATAATGAGAGTTTTATTAAGCAAATGTCAAGAAATGAACAACAAATATTTTCAATACTCTAATTATTAACTCTAAAAATAGGAATAGAGTAAAATTTGAAGTCATCTTGATTAATCCGCAATATGCTAGGTTTTTATACATTTGAAGTGAATCTGTATAGATTATTTTTTAGAAGATATCAATAAAATGATTGGTAATAGGTTCCATACTGATGTTGATGAGTTCAAGTAAGTTGTTTCAAAGATACAGTGAAAAGTCCTTTCGAAAAGTGTCATTCTTGTGGCTTCAGGTACCTTTGTTGAATACATTGCTATGTTTTTTTGTTTTATATTCAACATAGACTCATCTAAAATACAATATATAATACAAATCAATCAACTATTCGCCTGATTCAAATTTTGACTATGAAATAAATTTATAAATGAATTAAAAAGGGTCTAGGTTGCTCACAAAGTAATATCAAAAAACAAATGCAGATGTAACTAAGTTACATTTTATTAATCAATGAATAACATTAATAACATGAACATTAACAATTGTAGTAACCTAATACAAAAGCAATCTTTTCATTCTTTGACTCTAAAATTCTGAGCGACCTGAATTGATGTCTGGCATAACAAAAAAGTTCTAGTGATCAAAACAAATGATTATCTGAAGGTGCCTAGGTGTAGTAAGTATAGAGGAGGAGGTAAAACTTCCCAGCCTAATGATTTTATTTTCTCCTAGGTTTGTTTTGCTCAGTGAGGCCTTGCATTATCATACTGAAGGAATTGCTTACATTGGTCATACTCAAAGAATTGCTTGCATTGTCATATGGAAGGAATTGCTTGCATCATCATACTGAATGAATTGCTTGCATTGTCATGCTTTCTATTCACTGAAGTTATGCATTTCTGGTGAAATTTCGGAAATGCTCAAGTTGTTCCAAGTGATGCTTTATCCAAGATCCAGTAACTCATAATGGATAATAGCTGTCACATTCTGCCAGATGCATAGCAAAACCTTCTGTGGATAAAGTCCTGGTTCCAGTGTTGTGACCAATTAGATATAGGCAAAAAAAACTGCTTTTTTGCATTTGTGGGAACCATACTGTAGCCATTTCCCATCTCCAGTAGTGGCAGCATGCATTGGATGACTTGGTTCAGTTAGAGGAGTAACTGAAAAGATAAGATTTATGGTCCTACAAGTAATTATGTTACCAGATATAATGCTGGTAAAATGTTATGAATTAGAATGGGTCATTAAATTAATTATTAAGTCCAGTATGTGAGAGGATGCTTCCGATTCACATCGAAAAACTGTGACGTTATGAAGAAAGGTAAACAAGACGCAGATAAAATACCATGTGTGGCAGACATATTTGATTTTTATAAGAAGACACGCCAGCACATGCGTAAATAAAGTTCAACAAAGGAAACACAGTCCATACAATAGGAAATGAAAACAAAGGCAGATATTTGTAGACAAACAAATTAAAATACATTTAATAAACAATAATAACAATTTAGTACATACATTTTATTATGATGAAAGAAAGCATAAAATATTTAGACATCATTATTGAGTTAAGTGAATTAGATCTTAAGATGGATAGCTACGAAGGATAATTAGCTGCCAGTTCTAACTAGATGCTGCTTTTAAAATAGGTGAATCAGGGTAAAATATCCATGAGGTTACTGAGACGAGAGAAGGCACACACAAGTTAGGACATTGAGAAAACCTGCGGATAAACTCCACGTCGGTAAATGCAAATGACAAAAAGACGCTATGTAAGTCTACTGTCATGACCAAGCTAATACTATTAGAAAAAGAAATACATATACTGAAGAGCGTGCAGGAGTCACATGGCTAGCGAAGCCACAAGTGAGCAATGTGAAGTGGAAGTTGTTCCTTTTATAGCTAGATGATACAGGAACTGACATCACAAGATATGGGACTACTTTATTATTTTCGTATTTTTATCTATGGATGTATTTATTTTCGTATGTAGTTTTGTAGTAATTTTTTCTAAATGAAAATAAGGCGTTACACATACATTATAAAATAGTTTATGTCAAAATGACATTGAGATTTTTTTTTTAGTAAACTGTAAAGTTGAAGTAAGAAGAACAAATTTTAAATCTAGATTTGATAGATGTACAGTCCAGAAGATTATTAGTATAAGGCTTCTAAAGATGATGAAATGAAAGGCAATTTTTGAGATTATAACAAATTAAAGTTAGAATGCTATAGAGCAAGGATCTGAATTATAGAATATAATTGTTTATCAGCAAAATATGAAAGAGAGAAAAAGAAAGTTATTATTAATAGCAAAGAAAAATATTTTGTCTTTGATGTAAGGAAAAAATCATAAACAACCAATTCAAGCAAGAAAATAGAAGTAAATCTTCTTTAGAAGCAGCCATAGAATGGAGTGTTATAGAGTAAGTCTGAAAACTCTGTCATGTTTTTGTCTATAACTTAGAGAAGTTTTTTGTTTGTTCAGACAATCTAATCTCTTCTTCCCATCTTTGATGTTGACATAACGTTTTGTTCGATTCATTCTACAACCTTCTTCTGGGGTAATATGTAATATCTGTAAGGAAAAAATGACTTTATTATCAGTCTCTTTCTCCGTAAGTTATTCTATTTTAGTCACGCTAAACAGAGACACAAGACGGAATTCTTTGTTTAACAAAGAAAAAAAAGGAGAACTTATCCATGTTAAAATTATAGAACAAGCTGTACTGCACATGCAATAGAATAATTTATTTACAAGCAATGTGATTAATGTTTAAATTTTCTGTTTGATACGTATTTTTGCTTTACACCACACCACTGGAGAAAAAGACTGATAAAACAGACTCTTTCCTTATTACATATTACACCTGAAGAAGGCTGTAGAATGAATCAGCCAAAACATGTCAACATCAAAGATGGGAAGAAGAATTGCCCAAACAAAAGTTAGTATATCCAGACCTACCAAGTATCCCGCATTTCACAGGAGACTCCCACATTTTGAAGCCAATGATGCTGGCCGTTGTTAGTATTATAAATTTGCAGGTTATTTGTATAGGAGTTACCATTGGTAGCAAGAGTCCTGTAAAGGATGGGATGAATTAAAACCACAGCAGTTACAAGTCTTGCTGACTAGGATGGAAAGAAGAAATCATAGCCATTAAGGAGGATTTGTTATTATGCTTTTTTAATATTTTTTCCAAGTTTTCTGTGCAATTTCTGTAGTAATTTTTGCTAAATGAAAATAAGGCGTTACACATACATTATAAAATAGTTTATGTCAAAATGACATTGAGATTTTTTTTTTAGTAAACTGTAAAGTTGAAGTAAGAACAAATTTTAAATCTAGATTTGATAGATGTACAGTCCAGAAGATTATTAGTATAAGGCTTCTAATTTAAGGGTCTTTTTATTAAATATTTTATTTAGTATGTTATCTTGTGGGAAATGTTTGTTAATTAAATTTAAGAAGGTTTTTCCAATGTTGGTTGAAAGGTGGTATGTGAATCTGCATTCAGGTTTGTTCATATTAAATGAATTCTTGTGGTCATTAAACACCACACCACTCGGATCTTAATAAAATTTTCAATACTTATCGAATAAAGGATGAATTTTTTTAAAAATCAGTTTGTATTCCAAATTTCAGGAAATTTCATTGTGATTTTTTTAATCGAAAAAAAGAGGTTTTTATGTAGTTTTTGAATGGAATATCGTAATTATTCGGTTAAGGATTGTTCAGTAATGATGAAACTAAGTATAAAGATTTTAAAGAAGAATTCTTGATTTTTTTAAAAAATTTTAGACAGACTTCAAATTTTTTTTAATTTCCAAAAAGGTCAACAAAATGGCAGAAATTATAGTTTAAAACTTTAAATTGACTTTTAAGAGCACAATGCTAGGTTGAAGTTGTTTTTTTTTTTCCCGGACACATATTTGGACTTTATTCTTTCTAACAAAAACAAGAAAAAACTTACAAACCACAGGTTTTAAATTTTAATTTACGTTTTAAAATGGGGTGTCCAAAGTGCACAGAAATACCTATGTTTTTCTATTCTGTTGAATGACTTCTAAGCTCTCTCATGCTTTATTTCTGTCTAGACATATTGTTCGGTATTTTTAGTTACCTTATTTTAATGAGGAAATTTGAATTTTCTCTAACAGGGATGTATCTGTAGCGGTCATATTTCTCAAAGTACTAAAATAGGGTTAAAAATATCAAGCTGGCTTTGTCACCTCGACGGGGCCAGCTCTGAACCCTATGAAGTACAAAACTAAGTATTAGCTTCTTTTTTTCGTGACATCAACACGAGTATAAAAACCCTAGTTTTCGATTATCTTGGCCTTTTGTAGCATGTTCCAGCAGTGTTTCATTCGCCTGTGTCTACTTACTTCTGGCATGTAAAATATCTCTTCCTTTTACCACTTAATGTTTGGGTCGCCTAAGGCCTACTCTTAACTACGGACATTTCTTCAAATGCTGTCTCTTCTTACTTCAAAATCTTTGGTCATTCTCTCTACATTCCTTTCCGCCACAACTAGGAATGAATACCTCAAATATAGGCCCTTTCGAGAATTTACAATGACCATCGATGACTAGTTTCTGTTAACATCAGGTTTAGACGAGCAACTCCTTAAAATATCTCCCTGGTTAGAAACTATCTTTCCTACATGCCTGGCATCTTCTCCTTCCTGTCAAAAGCCTTCTTTTCTCTTAACAACCGATTTCGTTTACTGAGTGCAGGCATTCTTGGGCGCGTTTATCACCTAAGGATTTAGTTCACATAACTAACGCTGCATTTTCACAAAATCTATTTCGGAACACGAAAACCAGCTAAAGGCAGAAAACCCCTTTTTACCATAACTCATCATCACACCAAAACCTCTCACTCTAACTCTTTTTACATATATGTGTGTTCCTTTTTATTGTACCCTTTTCATTGCAATGTTTTATTAAATACAACCTTTTTTCATTTTAAATCTGACGCCTTTTGTTTTGATTCCTTTGTTTGTATTGACCGCCAAAAACCAATATGGCCGATTTTCCTTCCTCCTCTTTTTGACCACGTGACCTCCTTCCTCCCTCACCATCAGGACACCAACTACTATTACTGTGGCCATCACCTTTTTACCGCTAATTTCGAATGAAGAAACGATCTACATTCTCCTTCGGCTCAAATAACTTCCCCATTCTTTAACATCTATTACATCCTTCAAAATCACAATCTTGTAGAAACCCCAATTCCTACAGTAGTTTGAAATGTAGCTCTTGTCAAACATATGAGCGGGTTGCAATAAATAAATTTCCAGTTGAAAATTTTATAATCAAGCAAAAATAGGTATATGATAAGTGAATTTTAAGGACTCATTTACAAAAATACACTAACAAGATAGAATAAAAAAAATATGAAAAATCAACTATGTTTGTTGAATTTTTTAGGATGTACAAATATCTGTAATCCTTGCTTATTCAGTACTAAAATAGCTTAACATAAAGATTTCCAAAAGTTACCTCTTGATGCCTGAAAGTGGCTAGATTTTTTCATTTCCATCTAGTTTTATAACTAAAAAATGTTAAGTACACTTGAAGATTTATACCAAGGCTCCAAAAAGTATAATTATACAACTTATTGATCAGATATTAACACAATAATGAAAATAAAAGCTATTAATTTGTTTTTTATCTTTATTTTTAAACAACGTATTGATCAGATATCAAGGCTATTATAATACTAAATGCCATATATTTCTTTTTTGTTAAAATATTTTAACCACAAACGATGGAAACTGTGCCAAACTGTTGTAGCGGTCACTTTCTAAATAGATGAAAATAGGGATAGAAATATCAAGCTGGCTTTACCACCACAATGAAATCAGCTCTGATCCATATGAAATATGAAACTAGAGCTAGCTTCCTTTTTTCCGTGATGTCAGACTATATAAATCTCTTTTTTACGATTCTCCAGGCCACTTGTTGCCTGACCTCTGCCCCGGGTTCAGTCTTCACTCACTCGTGCACGTTAAACCCTTCTTCTTGGCACGTTAAACCCTTCTTCATTCATTTAGTACCCTAGTCGCTTAGGGCTCACTGTGTTTTTACATCTCCATTTCTTTTTAATATGGGCAATTCTTTAAATGCCGATATTTCTTATTTCAATCTTGGTCATCGTTCCTTATTCCTTTTTGCTCAAACTAGGATTACTCACCTCACATAGGTTCAACGAGATAATATGACCAAGAATCTTTCTTTAGTTTGTATACGCTTGCATCAATATTTCCTATTTCCTGATAAGCCCTCCAGCTATCTGTCACCACCCGTGTGCCAGGGAGAATGTGCAGGACCGTCGGGCTAGAGGGAGTCTGGCCCCTCCTGAAAATCACCCCCCCCCCCCCCGGTGAATGTGATGTAAATTAATTTTAGTGTGCTAATTTTTACAACATAAACCATTTTTACCACCCATCTCCACAGCTTGAAACTGCTTCACCTTTCATCATACACTTGGCCATGACCAGTTCTCAAGTGCACCACGCCTTTGATGTTGTCAAGCATCTCTTTCCGCTAATGTATCGCTAACTTTTTTTCATTAATTCTACAGAAAAAACTACGTATCTTTTAAAACTTTAACTTAAGAATGAAAAGATCATCTATTCTTTTTTCGCTAGTAAAAAATATAGGTAGTTTCATTATCATTCGTTTTTCTTTTAGTTTCAATTTTATTTTCGCCTAATAAAGGTAAAATTTAAATTAAATTAAAATTTGAGCCAGCCCTAATCGTGTTTAATTCAAAACTTGTACAAAAAAGGAAGGAAAACAGGGTGAATATAGCAAAGTCGAACTGGAAGAAAAATAAAATATGAAACGAAAATGGTAACAAAGTTAAAAACTGACAGTAAACTTTTCTTTGAATATTTACGTTCTAAAAATAACTTAAGGAAAACTATTTCGGAGCTTGAATGTCCTTCAGGTAATTTGATTTAGACCCCTTTAGAAACGGCAGAGACTTTGGTAAACTTTTTCCAGTCTGTGTTTAAAAGTGTAGAATATGGTCCTCTAATGAAAGGGAATATGGAAGGGTTAGTTATTGTATGGTGACCGGCCGCTGGCCGTAAAAAAAAAACAAAAACAAGATTCAAATAGAAAGATAAGACACTAATGCATTTTTAAGTAGAATAAAATCACCAGCCAGGCTAAGCCTTAAACAGATAACAATCTCTTTGAGGCCCTGACAGGAAATATACCGTAATAGCTTTTTAAGGAGGTGACATATGTTTAGGAGTGACCCTTCCCTTAAACAGATAACAATCTATGCGACGCTACAGACACTTCAACATTAGCCAAATAATCACCTAGCAAAGATCCTCAAACAGATAAGTTTCCGATTGTGGATAAATAATGAGAAAGACATGTTTAAACCACAAAACGCTCGGCAAAGGCGCCTCCGCTAATTAAGAACATATAACATATTTTCCACAAGAAAACGATACACGCACCCCACCCACATTCACACGGACCAATATATATATATATATATATGGCAGGAAAGACACAACCGACGTTTACTTTTCACCACTTCCCCTGGAGGTCGTAAAACGGGACGTCTGTACCAAACTCTATCAGTTCGAACATAACTCACACCCAAGCTGTTAGCGAGAATATCTACCACGGAACGGTGGAAAGACACAGAGACCTTCGTTAGAACTTAGGTTAGAACCAACAACCACGAGGACCGAACGCTCGCCCTTTCGATAAATCGGAAAGACGCGCGTACAGTAAATACTGTATTCTTGAATAAACCATTGTTTTATCATCAGCACTGTCTGTTGTCTTTATTTCCTCGAGTAACAATCCAATGACTGCTGCCAAACCCATCATCATCAGCGCCCTACCGTACAGACACGTTCCCTGCTTTCCGAAGGAAGTCCCGCCAGTTCTCTCACACCTAATCGATGCCAACTCGAAGGTGAGATCGAACCACAACCCGCCACAATTGAACCCAGTGGCGTACCTAGGGTTGGTGTCACCAGGGGCGGTAACTCATGGTGTCACCCATCCCCCCCGAACTTGCTCTCTTCCCTGGATATCTAGATTTTTGGTGATCTTTTTATACTACAGGTATACTTACCTCAGAACATATGCATAAAATCTGAGCGGAAGTATTTAATGTACGCTCTTTTTCCTTTTGTTTTTCAATACATACATCAAACGATACATGGACATATTCACCTTTAAAATGTTAGGTGGGCCCGGTGGTTGGTAGTAGGCTGGATGTACTGGTGTGTTGAGATGTACGATGTGTTCGTATCTATAATGTGTTCATATTGGGTGTATAATGTGGGACTTTCTGGATAGCCCTTAGAAGAGCTGGTGCACGTTATAGTAGGAGGAGGGACTTTGTTGTTTGGCCCTAAAAAGGGCCGGGTTGCATATTAAACCACGGTGTAGAATGAAAAGACTTTAAGCCCTAAGAAGGGCTGCTTTATTCTGGAACGCGCAGACGCACGGGTTGCGGCGTGGAGAAGCTGGGATGGTCGCCATTGTTCTGGAGTCGATGTCACGTGACGCAAATGGAGCGCGTGGATTGGTCGGTCATTCAAGAGCTGTTGAGGAAGAAGGCTTACGCCGCCATGTTGTTTCCATGGTTCGTGTAGGAAGAAAAAACAAACGAGGTAAATTTGGTGGTTACAAATGAAAGGTTCATTTAATAAGGAAAAAGATATATAAACGACATGTCGAATAAAAATGGGGAGAAAATCATGCAGGGTGAAACGATCGTGGAGAGAGAAGAGTTAGGCTCGTTTAGAATGAGAAGGTAGCTAAGTAGTGGTAAAGAAGAAGATCTGAGCACTATGCGACGAAGGGAAACTGACTGAGTTGTTGGTCACGAAGCGATTGGAGGTTGCAGAACATGTTCGTTGTTTGAGGCGAGAGATGTGATTGATCTTCGGTTGCGCGGTTGACAGAACGACACTTGTACTCGGCGCGTGTGACCAACACACTACAGTAGTATTCGCTTGCGGAGAAAGATAAGTGGAAAGAAACGCTGGACTAAGGGTTTTATCCCATAAGGTAGCCAAGCCATCAGTTGAGGCGAAGTGAGGCAGACGTGTGTGGTTCGCCGAAGAGATGTTTGGCTGAGGCGACTAGAGACAAAACGAAGTCGTGCTGGAAGTCGGAAGTTTTCGCCGGGCACACAGGATGGAGAGAAAGTAAGCTGTAGGAAAAAAGGTTTTACGTGCAGTACCCGGAGCGGAAACGTGAAGGGGTGGTGGTAAAGTTAGGGATTTGAGCCTGTTTTTTATAGAGACATCAGCAGCAGCTGGGCTGTGACGTCGGCCGAAAAATAGAAAGCCTTATTTTCGTATTCCATTACTCCTAGATCCCTAATTTTATGTTGCGTTCATTGCACTAAGTAAATTGTCTCACTAACACCAAATATGTTAAAAAATAAAACGGCTTGTTCGTTAGTACAGAGTATAGTATTGCAAGTTATAATCTTATATAGACAAGTCTTTTGCGTACCTCAAAAGATACAAAGACAGCACTGTTTTTGGTACCTGTTAAATGAGAATTAAAACAGCACATGTGATAAAATCTGTATTTCCAATATCTTATAAAACGGTAACGTCTTTAGAAATGACAATCGGCAACAGGATCACTAATAAGCCTAAGGAAACTGAATGGTTGCTGGTTGCTGGTTGCTAGGAGATTAATTCTCTGTAAACGAAAGATCACCGCTCAGCTGGTCCTTGAAACCTTCTTTGCAAGACAGAAGGAGATTTGTGGCGAGTCAAAGCGGAGTTGTCCCCCGTGATTGATGGAAATACCCTATTTCCACACACGGTCAGCTAACAATCGAGCCCTCACGTACCGGAAGCCAATGAGGGACCAACAAGTAATCACGTGACAGGCGTTAGATTTGAAGCATCTTCTTTTCCTCCCAGTCTGCCTTCCTGACAACACGTGCGAACAGCGTTGCTCCCCATTATGATTTTGGCCTGTCCGTAACGTGTGGTCTTCACGCGCTACGAACAGGCCAGAGTATAAAAACAACCCAGAATTTCCTTAATTGTACATACACATTTTAATATAATTATGAACTTTTGTCACATATACATTTTTAACATCATCATGAAAGACTTTTAGCCCAAAACATTTTACTGGACCTTTACATATACACACACGCACACATAAACACTAACTAAATTTCCACCCTTAAACGAATAAAGAAATGTTCGTCCCTTTCAAAGATTGTCCCTTCGTTTTTATCATTCGTTGCTGTTTCTGTTTTCCTGCAATTGATCCTATTTAAATGGAGTCAATTTTAACCCACTGCTAAAAACCTGTATTATGGAGAAAGCTAAAGCGTCAAGCCGGTGTGCCAAAAACCTTCCCCACAAGAAGGTCAGATTCTCATCAATAGATCCTACAGACGCCGGCAAAACCAGTTACCATACTATATCGTCGGGGGGAGTATTTCACCAGCTTTCCAACAGTGTATCATGTCAATTTGAATCTGATGGGTATAACAAGTTACCGCCAAAAGCGCGAAGCTAGGTATTTAGCGTTTTACAATGAAAATTTAACTTTATAGTCCACAGTCTATGGATTGTGGGTTTAATTATTGATGGAGAGAATAGTTAGGCTTCTTTGGAATGAGGAGGTAGTTAAGTAGTAAATTGTAGAGACGAATGTCTGGGCCCTAGGCGACTACGGGAAACTAACTGAAAGGTTAGTTACGATACGTATGGTGTTTACAGAACGTGTTTGTCGGTTGATGTGTTTGACCCCGATCGTGCGGTTGACATAACACCGCTTGCTCTCGTGGTATGTGACTAACAAACTACAGTAGTTTTAGCTTGCGAAGAAAGGTGAGTGGAAAAGAACGCTAGACGATAGGTCTGTCGTAGAAGATAGCCAAGCCATCAATTGAGGCGAAGTTGAGGCAGACATGTGTGGTTCGCCGAAGAGATTGTTTGGCTGGGGAAACTGGTGACAAAGCGATGTCTGGCTGGTAGGAGGAAGTTTTCGCCGGGCAAAAAAGATGGAGAGAAACTGGTATAAGGAAGTAAGCTGTAAGAAAAAGGTTTTACGTGTAGCACACGGGCCGAAAAGTGAGGTTGTAAAGATTGGGGATTTGGGCCTGTTATTTATAGTAGCCATGATCAGCAGCAGCCGGGCCGTGACATCGGCCGAAAAATAGAAATCCTAAGTTTCGTATTTCATAGCATGAAGCTATTACAGACACGATCGGCCGTAGTGCCGTAACAGTAGCAATATCAACAGAACTAATTCTTGTACACATGGATGCATGCGTGATACGTAGCGCATGAATGTGTATATGCCTAATCACTTACCTGTATCGTACCTTTATACACTGTGAATAAAACTGTTACGGATGACTGGCCCAGAATGGCTAACCCACATGAAGTGCGAAAATAAGGCTTCCTACTTTTCGGCCCACGTCACAGCTCAGCTGCTGATGTTAGTTAGTATAAGTAGCCAGGCTCAAACCCCTAACTTCACCGGCCCACTTATATCTTTCGTCCGTGCCTGCACGTAAAATCTTCGCTCCTACTCTACCAACTTTTCTTCATGGTCCGTTCCGTATGACTTTGTTTTGTCTCTAGTTGTCTCAGCCAAACATCTCCCCGGCTCCCTCACGCACTTCTGCCTCACTTCGCCTCAACCGATGTCTTGGCTACCTTCTCGGGACAAAAATCCTTAGTCTACTCCTGTAGTGAGTTGGTCACACGCGCCCAATGCAAACGCTGTTCTGTCCACCGTGCGATGCAGGTTATTCACATCCCTCGTCTCAATCGACAAACACGTTCTGCTAGCTCAAATCGCTTCTAACCTTTTCTCTACGACTACTGAACAACCTTCTCCTCCCAAATAACTCTCTCTCCCTCTCTCTCTCTCTCTCTCTCTCTCTCCCTCTCTCTCTACGATCGTTTTCACACCGCATGCTTTTTATACACATTTATTTCACGTCTTTTCCTTCGTTATTAAATGAACATTCATTCATATATTTGCCTTGTTTGTTTTTCCTTCATGAACGAGCCCTCGTGTCCACATTTATGTTATAACATGGCGGCGTGGCCCTTCCTTCCTCAGACAGCTCTCGACCGACCTGCCAATCGACGCTCTCCGTTTGCATCACGTGACCTCGACTCCAGGACAATGGCGACCCTTACAGCCTTCTCAAGCAGCAAACACTTGTTCCAGCATAACAATAGTCCATTTTAGGACTCAAAGTCTGTTCATGCTACACCGGCCAAATATGCAAACACGGCCCTTTTAAGGGTCAGCAACAAAGTCTCTCTTTTAGGGCTAAAGAAAGTCTCCTCATCCTCTTTCCATTCAACACACTAAGTACATCCATTAAGTATCTCACGTACATAGCCATAACTTAGCCGACCAACACACAAGTCGCTAAACTGGTAATCCCCACGTGTTAAACGAACATGCAACTTTATGAGTTATGTACTGCAAACGTCAAGTGATATATTCTTTCACCGCTGCAACAGACATCTTTTCAACAAATCTGACACCACGTCCGGCAAGATTTTCCCTTCTACAGGACACGTGGCGATGTCATTTGTTTGTGGACCTTATCTTCTTTTTTTACATGCAAAACAATGTAAAAATACTTCAACTTCACACGAGACATTTTTTAAAAAAGAGACATCTTTGTATTTGTGTACAATTCTTCATTTTAACAGCCTCTTCAAGCAGCAAACATGTGTGGCCACTTGTTCCAGCATAACAATAGTCCTTTTTTGGACGCAAAGTCTTTTCATGCTAAACCGGCCAGCAACAAAGCCTCGCCATATGCACACCAGCCCTTTTTAGTGCTAAAGAAAGTCTCCTCATCCTCTTTCCATTCAACACACTA
>VCCN01005938.1:9331-38524 GCA_006491835.1 Architeuthis dux | reverse complement strand
GGTCACTGGTAATCTGATCCTGTCTATTTCGCTACAGCTGGCCACCGGCCTAATGTGTTTTCCATTTAATTTCAAGCTTGTATATACTTTTCGAATTGTCTCCCCTTCAATCTGGAAACAATCATTGTTTTTAGAATCTTTGTTTGCTCTACAAACTCGAGAAGTTGTAAAATGATTCTTTTTCTTGCATCTGAAGCATCTTTACCGTATGCTGGACAATTTCTCATTCCTTTCACATGTTTTCTTTCACCATAGATACAATCATACCTTTTCCAGTCTTTCCCAGCAGCATTAATATCATGTTTATCTTACTAGTCGAAATCGTCGTCTTTATTATCTATCTTGTTCGACTGGATTCTACTCTGCTCGGCTGCTCTACACTTATCGATGCACTGAGTCAAAGTCAAATCCGGATCTCCTAACAAAAGTTCCCGCACATCTTTGTCTCTAATTCCTTTAATTATTTGTAGTTTAATCATGTCCTCTTCATTAGCGTTATTCCATTCACAGTCTTTAGCGCTAGTTTTCAAATTCAACAAATAATTTTCAAAACTTTCGTTAGTGCCTTGATCCTTTCTGAGGAAATCTACTGTCAACAATTAATGTCTTTTTTGGTTTACAAAATTCCCTGAAAGCTCTTTTCACCATTTCGAGTGTTCTATTTTCTTCATTCTCGACAGTATTTCCATCATCATCTTTAATAAGGAACTTTCTATAAATCTGCTGGCCGCTCAAGAAGATACATAAAAACACTAACCATTTTAGTATTACGATCAATTCTTTCACCTTCACATTTTTGGAAATCAAAGGAAGTGTCCTCCAGCCATTCCGCGAAAGCTTTATGCAAATTCCTCGCCTCCCAACCAAATTTTTCCGGACGTTTTATGGACATCATTTTAAATCTTTCAGTGAAATCTCGGCAAATAAACACAATTTTTTAGGAATTCTGAAACGTCAAAAGTAACATCCCATAAAATGACTCACTATTATTTGTTCTTGTTTCTGTCATTTCTGCCTTGTTCGATCCACATTTTCTGACACCATAGTTGTATGAACGGAGAATACGAACACGCGTGTAGGAACAAAAGGGGCTGGACCGCTTATAACAAGAATAGACAAAGGGACAAACGAGGCCGCTTGTAACAAAGATATATCATGGGGAATAACTTACGATGCAAGGGGAGCAACTCATAGTTGCATGTGATTAACACAGTGCACCCCCGAGACTACAACGCATGCTACTCAAACTACAGGGATACCAAATGCACATAGAACATAGACCTGTGAAAAAGATGACATTACCAGATACGCTAAGCCGTCTACCCAGTACCAGGAACAACGACACAATTGACCTAGACGTTAGAGTCAACCTGGTGAGATTCAGCAGTGACCGTCTGAAAGACTTACAAGAGGAAAGCAGAACATATCCTCTTCTCAGCCAGTTACATGAAGCCATAGTAATTCGATGATCAGATTCAGTCAAGGAACTACCGCATCAAATACGCTCCTACTGGCCTTAAGAGACGAACTCTCAGTTAACGACGGTATCATATTGAAACGATCAAGAATGTTGATTCCAGTCACACAACAAAAGATTATATTGGACCAGCGCCACTACAGCCATCAAGGCCTCGAGAAGACACGTCACCGGGCTAGATATATTGTATAATGCAACGGTATCAACACTGACATCGAAAACATGATCAAGAAATGTTCCGTATGTCAGGAAAACCTTCCTGCACAACCGAAAGAAACCTTGCAACCGCATGAGATCCCTAGTTGAGTATGGGAAGTTGTTGATACCGATATTTTCCATTTTGGTGACCATGAGTATCTAATAATTGCTGATTATTATAGAAAATTTCCTATCATATGCAAGATGGCAGGACAGTGTACAAGCAACATGGTCATATCAGCAACAAAATAAATATTCTCAGAATATGGTATTCCCACAAGTGTAATAAGTGACAACAGGCCCCAATATTCAAGTGAAGCATACAGAGAATTTGCTCGACAGTGGCAGTTCGACCGCGTAACATCATCTCCAAGGTTTCCTCAATCAAATGGTTTTGTGGAGAGACAGATCCAGACTGCCAAGAAAGTATTACATACGGCAAAACAAGCGGGAACAGATGCTGATCTTGCAATATTATGTCTGCGAGCAACACCCATCAACCATAGCTTACCGAGCCCAGCTGAATTGTTCAACTATCGCATTATGAGATTAAACCCCATTGTGAAGATACCAACTCCACGCTTCTCCAAACCCCGATCATGTTCGTGAAGAGTTAAAATACCGTCGAGCACAGCAACGATTATATCAACAATAGAAATCGTTTATCTTCGCTCATTTGTCATTACCTTTCGTCAAATGCAGTCCTTTAATTGTAAAGAAATATTACGTATTCATACATTTTACGCTCAGATAACTAATCTATCAGCCAATCGTCCTACATAACTAATAACTATAATAGTACGAGCGTGAATACGTAATTTTCTTGACAACTTTCCCCCATGTATTAATCGTACATGGTTTCCACTGTTTTTTAAAAACAATATTGTCGTGTAATCGCGCGAACTGTAAACTTAAATATTTTTTGCCGCCACATATTGTTCTGTGGGTACATTATAAAATATTATAACATTGGAAGCATACACCATTAGAAAGCTGATGAAATACCCTTTCTAACTATATATATATATATATGTATATACATCAATCAAAAATTAATTCCACAATCCATAGATCTTTGACTGTGTACTTGAAGTTTTCTCGTAAAATGCTGAATACTTAGCTTCACATCTTGGGCTGTAACTTTCTAAGCCCTACAGATACGAATTGCGAACATACACCGTTAGAATGCTGATAGAATTTCCTTTCTAAGAATCTGTATATGTATATACCCCATTAAGAATTAATATCACAATCCATAAACGTTGGACGGCGTACTTGAGGTTTTCTCGTAAAATGCTCAACACCTATCTTCACATTTAGATCTGTAACATTTTATCCCAGTAGTTACAAGTTGTGGATACACACTGTTGGAAAGCTGATAGAAATCCCTTTCTAGCGATATATGGGAATTAATGCCACAATCCATAGACTTAGGACTGTGTACTTGAAGTTTTCTTTAAGCCCAATAGATACAAATTGACAAGATACACCGTTGGAGAGCTGGGGAAATTCTCTTTCCAACGATATATAGCACAAATTTGCCTATAATGTATACTTGAAATATTCTTGTAAAATCCAGAAATACCTATAAATTATTTATTTAAGGTAAAATAAAGTGGATTTTTGAATTCCTCTGAAACCCATGATTTAGCCTTTTAAAGTACTCAGATATCTCAACTGGGAGACGAGATATGAAATTCTATTTTTTTTGGTGTGTGCTGGCGGCCATTTTGTTTTATGCAAATGAGGTAGTTCTTCCCAACTTTTTTATTGTGAACATATTTTTCTGAAAGAGGACATCCTAAGGAATATTTTGGTATCCTAAATGTAGAATCGTGGTGGGGGGTGCACGGTAGGCCCTGCTGGCCCCCGGCCTAATACCCAATGACCAGGGCGATCTGCCTCTATGGTATTTTCTTTTGAAAAACTTCGACTCGTCGATTTCCACAATCGCAGCTAACCATTCTCGTCAAATCCACCAATTTCATTAGCCTCGTTTTGCATCCTGTATGTACATATTTTCTTATATAGTTGGCCCAATTGGTAATGGTACATTTTATTATGCCTTTTACATTAAATGCTATATCCATTAGGGGAAAATTGCGAGCCCAACCGTAGATGATAAGCAAACTTTTGTGCAGACGCAAGTTTGATTGTGTAAAAGAATATTCTTTTGGTGTAAGACATCGCCACATGGCAATCAATGCAGTCCGTAGAATTCCGTAGGAGGCAGTGTTTAACCAGCCACTCAATGAGCTTGTAGGGGTTTTGCCAGTGGTTAAAAATAAAGTTTATATAAAACTGAAATAGTAGATAAGAGTTCTCTCCCTTGCACTGTATTTACAAAAGTAAACGGGACACATCGTGTTGGAAAATAATAACACTATTTATTAGGTATAAATATGTGTTAAACAATCAATTACTGAAGTTTACAAAAGAACATGTTATAATATTTTATAATGTACCCACAGAACAATATGTGGCGGCAAAAAATATTTAATATTTACGCGATTACACGACAATATTGTTTTTAAAAAACAGTGGAAACCATATACGATTAATACATGGGGGAAAGTTGTCAAGAAAATTACGTATTCACGCTCGTACTATTATAGTTATTAGTTATGTAGGACGATTGGCTGATAGATTAGTTATCTGAGCGTAAAATGTATGAATACGTAATATTTCTTTACAATTAAAGGACTGCATTTGACGAAAGGTAATGACAAATGAGCGAAGATAAACGATTTCTATTGTTGATATAATCGTTGCTTACAAATTAGCGTTTGCTAATTTTATATTTAAAAGAATACTGTTGCAACTGTTGTATTAATATTTAAAATTCAAGTAGATCAGCGTTTTATAATTTATAATTTGAATTTAACTGTGTGGAAACGCCACAAGCTTTTACTGGTCTTCTACGAGGACTGAAATATTAGGGTAATCTATAGGTTCTTCCTCAATATTTGAATCCCTAGAAAGTATTTCATCAGGTTGTACAATGCAATGTGCTGCTGTAGGTGGACCACGACTCATATATTTGATTTTTGATTTTGCGCGCTATTTCAAGAACGAGATCTAATATTTGAAGAACGGTACCTTATAGCGAGAACAACAACGTTAGCTATAAAGTTAACTGGAAATGAAAAATCTAGCCGTTTTAGCCATCAAGGGGGATAACCTTTGGCAATCATTATGCTAGTATATTTTAGTACCGAATAAGCAAGGATTGCCCAAATATCATATTACAGAATTAAAAAAGCAAATCAACAAGGGAGGCTACTAATAATCTAATTATGCTGGAAATCAGGATTATTTCCCTTGAAATCATATATAGCCTGTCTTTAATTTAAAAAAAATTTGTTACAAGATTGTTTGATGGTTAAAATAGGTTGTTACAGAGCAAGAAACTTGAAAAAAAAATGTTTTAATCTCCTGATCTCCAATCAAAAAGCAATATCTTTTGAAATAATCATTTCCTAGGTGCAACGTACTGCATTTTGAACCAATCTGCTCTGTACTAAACAATCTAACTGTAATAGATTTTGAAACTATTTTAATTAAATAAAAAAAATGATTTCACTATTTGATCTACAAAGCAAAAAGTGAGAAAAAATAAATTGTTTTTGTTAGCAACACATCATTATAGAATGGATGAGTCAATGAAGATGATGATAACTCAAGACAATGGCCCTGTCTTGCACAGTTCCCTTGGGGCACTTGTTAGCTTCCCTCTGGCACCTCGGGAGGTTACAACACAAACGATCAGACGGAGGATAGATGCATTTGTTTAACACTTATCAAAGTACTTTTTATGATCAGGTTCATAAATGCATGGCAAATATTATTTTTATATTAAATAAATACTCAATGTTTTATCAACAGGAAGGTGAGTAAACAAGAAATAACTACAAAAATTATGATTTTTGATAAAACAAATAAAAGACTCCCTACAATAACAGCTTAATCAATTGTAACTAGCTAAAGTTAAGAACTTGAATTGTGTTTTTGAGTATATAATAGAACTTTATATTGATGTGATTAAAACTATTATTAATAAATATATCTGACTCCATTGAAAGTTAACGGTATAAACAATAATAAGGATTGTAGTGTAGGAATCTCTAAATATAGCAGTAGTGGCAATAGCCTTAAGGGTCAGACTGCCATAAGTAACCTAGAGTGCTGATGATACTAGAGAGGAGGAAATCATAAGGTTAGCGATATGCGCTTTCTCTCTCTCTCTGTTCCTGCAGTAGTAAAAGGGATGAAATACATGTATGTTGCAAAGATGCAAGATGCACATGATAATAAGCAATGAGAATAAATACTTTGTAACATAATAAAAGTGTATTTATTACAGAAGGTATAACAATAAGGAAATTATCGGCTGTGTAGAGAATGAAGGAGAAATGCTTGTAAAGAGTTCAGGTTACTAGTTAGTAAGTGTTAAAGAGTTCTTCGTTGTTGGAGTGTGTGTATGTATGTGTACATATGTAAATGAGTATGAGAGGCGCGTCTCTGAGTTAAATGTGGAAAAGGTGGAACCGTCATGGATTTGTCAGGTGACAAATCAGACTGAACGAAGAATAGTCCGTCTTCTTATAGGAAGAGGTGAGTGGAGAATGTGTGGCTGGTTAAAATATTGTGTTGGAATGGGCTTCGTCAAAGTTCCAAGGTAAGATGTAAGGTGACAAGGTACAAGGTTTTCCAGACTTATAGTCTACAAAGAGTATTGTGTTTCGAGTCAAGTGGCTTGTTTCCATGTTCTGAAAAGCTGGTTATCTAAAAAAAAACACTGGTGGACAGATAACTTTAATTCTCAGAATAAAAACCTAGGTGTTCTTAAGATGTGTGTCAAGTGGTTTCACTTGTCACCAGAGTGTGTGAGTGCAAAAATACATATGTGTCTGTTACAAGTAACCCAGTAGTACAATCCATTATCTGGTGTATTAAGTCAAACCAAATGAAACCACCATGTGGTAAATCAGAACATGTGTCACCTTCTTCTCCGTTTAATCCACTCAATTTAAGATGGCATTCAGTTATTTTGGGAAAAGGTAGTATTTCCTGGACTATCTGTTTTTAATTTTAAAGCACCTTCAAGGGGCAGCAACTCTCTGTTCAGCGTCCAAGGGCAATAACTCCAAACACCACAGTTCTACAATATGAAATCAATTCGTAACACACAACACCTCCAATCATTACTTCCCCACACACATAGTCACTAAATCGGGAGGGTGGTTGACGTCTACGACTCGACCTGCGAATTTCAGGAACAGCAAGTGCCTCAGATCTACCAGAAGAAATAGCTGTATCACACACCGGAGAATCAGTAGGAACTGACACTTCGGGAACTTCAGATGTTCCAGGAACCACCAGAACATAACAGCGCTATAACAGCAGGAACATTAGGCAACAATCCTCAACTGACTTGGGTGGAAACTTTTGAAGTTGATCTACATGTTGTTTCATCACGTTTCCACCCACTCTTACTTCAAAGTAAGCCCCCAACTGTCGTGTTTTAATGCCTTCCAACCAAAGTTCACCAGTTCCAAAATTCTGCACAAGAACACAATCATCAACTCTAAATTCATGCCATGCTCATCCATATCTCCAATTTGTAAAATCCAGTTTTTATTTGTAATAATATAACTCCATAATGTAAAATAGTTAAATTGATGTCTTGAATTCTTGTGTCTTTTCCTTCTTCCTCGTCACCAATTTAGTGTATTGAGTCAAACCAAAGAAACTGTCATTTGGTAAATTGGTTCGAACATGTGTCACCTATTTCTCCATTTATTCCACTCAATTTAAGATTAGTCCAGGCAAACTAGCCCAATTTGCGGCCCAAATTGGGACAAATTAAAGCATAATTTTTTTCTCCACAATGCATTTCTATGAAGTCTCCAGAACACCATTCAGAAAGTCCCAAGAAATCCTAGTTGAAATCACAGATGCCGACCAATTTGACCTCCCTAAGTTGTTTAGGGCCAGAAAACCCACAGATGACATGATATATATAGTGGAGCAGATAATGGAAAAATCACGCACTTTTTGATACAAGCATGACATTTGGTGTGTTTGTTCTACTGAGAGTTTCAGATCAAATCTCTCCGATGGGCCACTTGAAAATCCAAGATGGCCATCAATTTGACCTTGCTAAGTTGTTTTGGGTCAGTAAACACAATGTTTGTAACAATGGCAAGTTATATCATTTGACGATGGTAATGAATAATGCCAACATGAGTTTAATAATTCACTGACATGCAGCCGAAACAATATATTGTGGCAGTCAAAGTTTTGGGACATGAGTTTCCACAGTAAATCTTGTATTTTTTTTTTTTTTCCAAGGATTTCTTTGCTTATGTGGCAGGAAATATGGTACTTGACGAGAAAAAAGAAACAATGACTATAAAAACAGTTTTTAAAAAAAGAAGGAACTATTGGAAAATGATGGAAAGTGAATAGAAAAGTAAGGGTTGTTATATTAAAAAAAATTATTAAAAAAGAAAACTAAAAAAAATATAAAAAATAATAATTCTATTCTCATCTTACTTTTACCAATGTTATCTACACAGCATCTGGTAATATTCATCATTTAACTCTTGTCAGATGTTTACTCCGATGGTGGAGAAAAAAATAAAAAATAAAAACCTAATTCTCATGTGGCAAAATATAGAGGGAAAGCATATATTTGTTGTGAAATATAAGGGGATTTGCTGTCACATGTCCCTGATATATTTTCTTTTGCATTCCTCACCTCAAAATTGGTTTTTAACTTGATGCAATTCTCAAACAGATGAAAATTTGACACACCATGTTGATAATTGGTGACCCTATTGGATTTATGCAAATTAGGCATATTTCCGCAACTAGGATTTCTTGGGATTTTTAGTATAGTGTTCTGGAGACTTCATACAAATTCATTGTGGAGAAAAAAATGATGTTTAAATTTTTTCCAATTTGGGCATTAAATTGGGCTGTACACTGGAATGACTACCTTAAAAAACACCACAGTTCCACAGTATGAAATCAATTCACAACACACAACACATTACATGTTGAAGGTTGTCTCTGTAACAAAACACAATAATCCAGGTAAAGAAGATGTAAATTGCTCAGTGTATACACCAAGAAGGTAAGGCTGTTTCTTTTATTTTGAATAGTAAATAGACTATACTGTTAAAATACATAACATTCTTGAGCATTGTTAGTCAGCTTTATGCTATTGCTGCCTTGTAGGATATTATGATAAGGCAAGTATCTGATATCATTGACAAGTATGCTTACAAAGGGACATGATCACATGCTAATGATGGAGATATACATGTATGTACTTAATCACCAATGAAAACCTGGCTAAAACCATTTAAGTGGTACAAGAAAGGAGTGCTTCATAGGGTATTTGCTGATTTTATATGATATTTCATTTTACAGTGTATTGATTACAAACCTTGTACAAAATTAAATTGAATAATTTCAATCAGTTCTTAGAATTCAAGTTGTCTAAATCATGACAATTGGCAGCAGATAAAGATATCTTCAAATTGTTTGTAACTGCAGACCAGACATGGAATGTTGCTTCTATATTGATGCAAAAGTTTCCAGCATTTGTTGAAAAAATCTTTTATTAATATAAATTCATAGCATCATTATTCAGTTATCAAAGTATTTCCTCTGGCTTTCTATGACCTAACATCTTTCAGCTAAATTGTGTATTCCATCATAAAAGATTAAAAGAATGATTCCAGTTTTGATGAATTCATTGAGGAATTTTTCAATATCTTCAATTTGTTTGTAACTGCAGACCAGACAAGGAATGTTTCATGGAGTGAAACAAGTGATAGTCTAAGGGTAATAGGTCTGAAGAATATGCTACATGTGGAGGGACCTATCATCCCAGCTCCATGATCATTTGCTACAATGCATTTGCAACTTGTGGACAAGTGTTGTCATGCAACAATGTCACCAGTCGACTTCCTTGCCCAAGGTTGAATGCATACAAGGCAATTGCTACAGTTTATTCTCATTCTAGCAATTCATAATGAAATATTCTCTTTAAATCCTGCCAAATACAGAACTTTTCCCCCAGTAGATTGAGATATTGAAGGCAGTCCTTCTGTATATGTTATAAATCAATAAACATGCCGAAGCAAGCTCCCAGCAGCCCCCATTCCGTTTCCGGTCCCAGAAAACGCGGAAGGCTGAGTTCTTACCAGGCGAACAGCCCTGGCACACGTGTTATCTTGTTCCGTCTTCTTTTCTTAACAAGCTTACGAATCAAACGCATTCTAATCTCACACACAGCTAGAACAGAAAGATAACGCAAACAGAGGCACTAAACACAACAAGAACGTTACATTTAACATTTTTAGCTATATAATAATAAAGTTAGCTGGAAATTTAAAAAATCTAGCCATAAAGGGAAACTTTTTTCAATATTTACACTAGTCGATGTTTGGATTACTGCGGCTCTTTCAAAGACGCATTAACAGCGTTAATCGGGGACACTGATAACAAATGACTTGGCGAAAAGACTGAAGGGAAATAACTCACGACGGTCTAGAGCTCTTCTATACTGAGAGTCAATTAAGATTAGCTACCAGCAGAGACAAACAAGATAGGTATTTCCTTTTTCACGTCCACTACTTGTTTACAGCTGCCAGTTGTATAAAAGGGTACATAACGTTATTCATGTAGGTAAAACTTTCTGATGGTTTTTCTTTTGTGTTTTAATTTTGATGTTGATTACAAAAAGAAAAAAAACAAAGACGACAGGTGAATTTAAAGGTGAAAAAAAGAAAACAAAAAGTGTTAAGCTTTCTCTTTTTAAAGCAAAGAAGAAAACCATTCTCCCTCGATGTATCTCTTGGTAGGTTAGTGAGGATGATTCCATGAAAACAACAAAAAACCGATGTTGAATATAATGACAGATTCGCTTTTTAAAACTGCTACTGTAGGAACCGGTTCAATTTTCAGCAAGGGCGAACCTGATATTCTAGCAGGAGGAGGCATGTCTCGAAGCGCCGCGAATCCCTTGTCGGGCACCTTCTACAGTGTTGTTGCCAAACTTGAAAACGCAACTGGATTGAAGGCTGATCGTCTTTTGGCTAAAGTTTTAGCAACATGCTGTTCATTTGCTGCCGTCTATGTGACCTTCAACTGGCTGCTTAAAAAAATGGACCCGACCTACGAAGAAAAGAAGAAAGCACACTCACAAGCTAAGGTGATGATGAAGAAATTGGGCATCGATGAACGGTCCCTTGACGAATACGAAGTGGCTGTCGCTGCTAATCTTGTCGACCCTGCCAGCTTCGATGTCAATTGGGAACAAATCGGCGGGTTAGAAGATATCAAAAGAGATCTTCAACAAACTGTGATCTTCCCACTCAAGAACTTTGCACTACTTGATTCTTCTAGACTGATGAAACCTCCTCGTGGCGTACTTCTGTACGGACCACCAGGTTGCGGTAAAACAATGATTGCTAAAGCTACAGCAAAGGCATCGGGAGCGAAATTCATCAATATCGAACTGTCTACAATGTTGGATAAGTGGTACGGCGAGTCGCAAAAGCGAGTTGCCGCTATATTTAATCTTGCCCACAAAATTCAGCCGGCTATCATTTTCATCGATGAAATTGATTCCTTGTTAAGAATCAGGGACTCTCATGACCACGAAGCTACAAACATGATGAAAACTCAGTTTATGAATTATTGGGATGGTTTGTTAACAGACAACAAAAGCCAGGTAATCATCATTGGGGCAACTAATAACCGTCAAGCTCTCGACCAGGCTATTTTACGGCGTATGCCTTGCCAATTCTATGTAGGCACTCCAGACCATAAACAGCGGCTACACATCTTGGAAATTATCTTGATTGGTGAAGATCTGGACGAAGATGTTAATTTGCCTGCTATCGCCGATGACACGGAGGGTTTTTCTGGGAGCGATCTCCATGAAGCATGTCGAGTTGGTGCCTCCGTCCGAATCAGAGAATGCATAGACCTTATGGACAGTAATTTTTCAGTTTCTTCAAAAAAACTCCAAGACGACGAGAAACTAAGCGCGCTTCGACCTATCTCAATGCAAGATTTGAAAATCGGTGTTGGAAAAGTACAGGGTAATGTCATTCAGACTTTTTTGTAGAATGACCCGAAAAACATGTTTGTCTTTTTGTGAATAGTACTTGTAGTAGTAAAGTACTATTCTTAAAAACGGGAAAAGATAGATAATAAAAAAAAACCCAATCCTGGAGACATCTAAACTCAATACAGAAATTATTTATTGCAAACATTAACAACAATCATAATGAATACCAAAATAGTTGCGCACTCGATGTTAACTAACATTTAATTTACATCTTTGTTTAATGTTTGGTTTGTATTGTGAAACTCTCACCCCCCGATTATTTCGATTAAGAAAATGAAAATAATGACAACAGCATTATTTCAAGGCCTTGATTTAAAGAAAAAAAAAAAGAAGCCAAGTTGGTAAAAAAAATTGAATTTTGTTAACATTTTTATTTTTATTCCATTTCATTCTCTGTATGAACACAAAATCGATACCTGATTTTAAAAATGTAATTAAAATTTTAAAAATTCCGTTATCGATTTTTTTTTCTATCAATAAATTAGCCCAAATTTTTGCCTAAAGAAAAACATTTTTCATTAATTATAACTTTTTTACTTTTATAAAGTCGATGTTTCCTATATTCTATAAAAAATCAATCATGACCCCATTTTGGACGGAGTAGGGAAAAGCACCCCGAAATTGACCGAATTGAAACGGTGACATTTTGCCTAGACACCGGTGGGACGTCCCTGAAACATCAACAGTATTACCAAGATAAACAAATGTTGTTTTTTTTAGTAAAGATCGCAGCTTTAACTATGCACGGACCTTTTTTGACAAGTTTAAAATTAACAGTGAGATCGAAATTAATCTCAAAGATTTTTTTTTAAATTTTCATCCAGTCCAGAAAATTATGAGCAAAACAGAAAGAAAACAATCGTTTTTATTTACGAAAATGTTTACATCGGGTAATATGGCGGTGGTGGGATTTTTTTTTCCAGATCAAAAGCCTAAATTATAATTGATCGAACAAAACTAAAAAGTTGCCAAAAAGAAAAATATTTTACTTTTTTAAATCATGTCAGAGTTCCGTTCTAGAATCTAAAAAAGTAAACACGATTAATAACTGTAAAATGTGTAAATATCAATGAAAGCACCCAGGTATTAATAAAATAAGTCATTAAATTAATAAAGGCGGGGTAGGAATCATAATTCATCCTTTAATAAATAAGTATTGCAAATTTTATTAAAATCAAATATGTTGATTTTTGCCAGAATTTTGCAACATCGAATTTTGGAAAATTTTCTTGATGCAAATGTCACCGCCATTTTAAAACATAAAAACAACTGTTAATTTTATGAACATTCTCCAGCACTATAGAGTTTAGTCAGAGTTAATAGATCTTTTTCTATAAAACATTGAACAGAATTCTTTAAATTTTAATTGCGTTTTAAAATCAGGTGTCGATTTTCCGATGAAAACTTTTGTTCATACCTCTTATTAGTAACGGTCCGGACCCAGTGATTGGTGACAGTATAACTAATTTTTTACCTGGTCTCATATTCTAAATATATACTTTTAAAGCGTTTTATATTGACAGACACAAATTAAAAAATGATACTACACGCACTTTTAATCTTCGAAGTACTTTTTTTTTTCTTTTTTTTTAACTATTTCTTGTTTATTTCCTGTAAAATACTCGCTTTTATTTTAGTGAGTGTCGTGTGAGGTCAGGTAAAAAAATTAATACGATGTGGTATTATTTTCTAATTTATGGGAAAGAGTTTTTTTTACCTGTCTGTTACCAATCACTGAAATTTCTGGGTCTTGGGGGTTTTGTCCAGCTTTGCACTTTAGGTGTTGAGGTTTTGTCTGGGTCCCACCAAGTTACCCTATATATTGCATCGCACGCCAATATTTATGGGGGGGGGGGGGTTAATGCTTATTTTTATCCAGCATTAGGTTTTAGTTGCATTATCAGTGCACACAACCAACCATGATTGAAAAAAGAAAACACGATAGTCTGGTAATGGTTCTCGGGGATTTTGATTTTATGAGAATGAATTTGAAATTATTTAAGCCTGAAAGTTTTAATTCAATGGATCTGAGGATGCGTGTTTATATATATTTTTGCTGAATCCTAAATTAACAGTTTAAATTTGATTTCTTTTTTCACTGACTTAAAAAGATCATTAAGCTGAAATACGTACTTGACATTCTAATCTTTTCCATAATCAATACTTCTAAAGACATCTTTCTGTTCTTTGAGAAGGAAAAGTATTGTTTTTTTATGTGAATCTATACAAGTTGTCTGGTAAAAAAGTACCTTAAGCTTCTTGTGCAGAGGACATAATTTCAGTGATTGGTGACAGTAACATTTTTTTTACCTGGTCTCATGTTCTAAATGTATACTTTTAAAGCTTTTTATTTTGACGTATGAAGCAATGATCTTTTTCTTTTTGGCTGCGTTCAAAAAAGTTTTTCAAAAATACATATTTACAAGATGCAAAAGCAAAGAGCAAACATGGAGTCATTTGAATGGAACTGATTTTGACACTTCACTGTCTTATTCAAATACTAGAATGTTTTTCATTCATGAATTCTCTTATTTCTTTTTATTTGTGAAAATTACACACCTGGTGTTAAAATGGAGCATAAAAGAAATAAGAGAATTGATGAAAGGAAAACCGTGTTAGTGGAGTTATTGCCCTTGCACTGACGTTATTCCGGAAGTGGACTGGTGGTATTTAGTCAGGACGAGAGAGGAATTAAGTGGTGAAAATGGACGGTGTTGTATTACGTGAGATTAGTCCTATGGAAGTTCTTTTGACATTCCAATATTTGAAATAGATTGTGAAGTGCAAAATCAGTTCCATTCCATGATTGCCATAAAAAACTATACAGATGTCAGGTAAAAAAAGATTATGTGGTATTATCTTTTAATTTAGGGGGGGGGTAGAAAAGCAGAATAAAAGAGAGTGTCATATAAAAGAAATAAACAAGAAATATTCGTTTTTAAAAAAAGTAGAAAAGTTATTTGAAGGATAAAAATGATATAAACAAGAAAGTCGTTAAAAAAAGTAGAAAAGTTATTTAAAGAATTAGTCAGTGTCCTATAAAAGAAATTTTAGAACAATTGTACGTGGTATCATTTTTTAATTTTTGGATACATCAAAATAAAAAGGGTCATACTTTTTGTATCCTCACTTCCGGCGTGTAGGGGAGATACTCCTTTTGATGAAGTATTATTCATTTTTATGACTTTTTTAATTACGGCTTAATTTTATGTATATATATTTATATTATTTACTTTTTTTATTCTTTTTAACCGACCGGCCTGAGTAAAAGTTACAATTAAAAAAAGATCCCTTTTCACGGATTAAAGATATTTTTCATTCGATTGCTTTTTAAAGATGACCAGATGAAAGATTTAATATCCTGTACGATTGACAATGCTGCTGCAATCATTGGGATTGACCACACTTTCAATCTGGGTCCCTATTTTGTAGGTATTTCTGCACACTTTGGACACCCCATTTTAAAACGTAAATTAAAATGTAAAACCTATTTGTAAGTTTTTTCTTGTTTCTGTTAGAATAAAGTCCAAATATGTGTCCGGTAAAAAGAAAAAAAAAACTTCAACGTAGAATTGTGCTCTTAAAAGTCAATTTAAAGTTTTAAACTATAATTTTCGCCATTTTGTTGACTATTTTTGAAATTTAAAAAAATTCGAAATCTGTAATTTAAAATTTAAAAAAAAAAAAAATCAAGAATTCTTCCGATGTTATTTTAAAAATTAAATATACTTAGTTTCATCACTGAACAATCCATAACCGAATAATTACGATTTTCCATTCAAAAACCACATAAAAACCTTTTTTTCACGTTTTTTTTTTTTTGGGGGGGGGGTCAAATATCTGCCAACACCTGCTTACTGCCATAGATAAGAAATGTCAACTTGCGCACATGCACTAATTACTTATTATGGAATTTGGTATTTGTCAATATACGCACAATATTTGTCAAGATGGCTGACTGAGATTATTACAGCAGTTGTGTCCTTTTGACATAATAATCATAGAAAAATATTGGCCAATTAAAACACAACAAAAAAATTAATAAAAACTAATCTTCCATGGTTTCAGTTTCATTTTTTTTTTTACATCTCTTTACTTTCAGTACATCACATGAGAACAGAATTGAACCGATGGCAACAGAAACAGTAAAAATTGAATTTTCAAAAATCATTTAAAAACAGTAAGAATTAAAAAATTCTCTATAAAAAAAGATTTTAATACTAAGATTAATTCTCTTTTTATGGAAAATAGCAATAATCATATTTTACCAAATGAATGAAAAATATTGGCAATTAGAGCAGTATTTTTTTTTTTTCGCATTTTTAAAAAACATTTTTTACAGAAATTTTGAAATTAACTTTTTCAAAAACAGAAGCAGAATTTATATGTTCATGGTCTTGACTTAATAATGTAAAAAGATTGGACTGATTTATTGAATTCAGTGAAAAACACTCCCTTAAATTTTCATTGAATGAAAAATATTTTTTTCCAGAAATTTGGAATACAAACTGATTTTTAAAAAAATTCATCCATTAATCGATAAGTATTGAACATTTTATTAAAATCCGATCAGTAGTTGACATGTAGTAAATTTTTAAAATCTAGGTGTTTTTTTGCTCGTTAAAAGGGGGAGAAGATTTACTCGTTAATACTACAGAACAGAACTTGTTTACATTTGCACAGATATTTACACTATTTTGATTCAATAATACCTTCCGTTTTATAAAGGTGTACACAAATAATTTTTATCTCATATTTCGCCAATCTTTCAACTTACTAATGACACTAACTTTTTTCCAACGAAAAAATTAGGTTTTATATGATTTTCTGTAAGTGGGTCACAAACTCTGCAGAGATGCCTACTATTTTGTAACCAATTACAAAAACAACAAAGTAGTAAGATTAGATACGGAAAATCAACCAATTTTTTTTGACCAATTTTACCACATAAGGCGCATTTATCATTTTTTTTTAAGCCAAATCGCGGTGAAAATTTTTAAAAAATCACCAACATATATCTGGACATAACTGAGAAAATAAAGCTCGATTCAGATCAAGAAAAAGCCATCATTAAAGCAATGGACGCTGTATTTTCTCAATCGAACAAATATCTCTGCATGAGGCACTTGAGGAATAATTTAAGCAGATATCTCAATAATTGATAGAATAAAATGCAAAAATCAATTCTAAAAATTATATTTGGCAAGAAAGGTGTTGTAGAATCCCACAGCGACAAGGAGTTTAAAAACCATTAGATAAAATACAATAGAATGACCAATTAAAGAACATACATATATTTCTGAGCTCTGTGAAAACATTTATAATTATGTTTGCCGAACACATTGGAAAAATAATTATATTCATAATTGGACTAATAACAATGCAAAGTCACTTAATCATGTGATAAAAAATTACTAACTGGAAAATTGTGAACCCAGAAACTTTGAAAGAGATTATCAATATCATCCAGTATATGAATCTGAATAAAATCTCTATTTAATACATGAATTATTGGCTGATGGTTGATAAACACGCATACAACTATCACTGTTGAATGAGCTTTTCTGATAAGAAAAGACATGATTTTCCAGAAATTGTTACGTGAAAAAATTGGAAAAGTGATCAGTTCCGATTTTAAACTGGAAATTGCTGAAGATCTCTGCATCATAGCTCAAAAGCCAGGACTACTCGAATGCTAACAATTGATTAACAGTGATAGTTGTATGCATATTTATCATTCATGGTGTGTTTGTTTTATGTGCACTATCTACCGATTGGTAATTTTTCACCACAAAATGTATAACTTAAATTTAGGTAAATTTTCACTTTTAGAAATTTATAATACGTGGTGCAGTCTGGCATAGCTGGATCATTATGCAATTTTGTTTTAGGTGTAGTGACAGTATTAGTGCAAATTGTATTAATTAATAATATAATAACTGCATTTTATTAGTCCAAGAATTGCCATAGGATTTTACGTGTAACAGTTTAATATAACACACAATAATCTACAATTATTCGCACAATTGGTAATTCTATCATACTAATTTTTTTCTAATGCTTGTTTCTGTTTGAACAACAAATCGCACACAGTTTGAGTTACACACAATGTTAAGCAAATTCTTTCATCACAAATTTTCAATCATTTTGCAATTTACCTGGCCTTTACTTGGATACATTTTAATTTTTGAGCTCATCAAACCTCTACTTTTATTGTTGATATTTTTACATCAGTTTTCATCCTTGTAACGTAGTTATAGAATTTTATGTGTAAAAGCTCAATGTAACACTTTGTTTATAAAGAGGATCCTAGATCTAGTATGAATATTGTGCAAATATAGGCTCGCAGAGCAATGAAAATTTGAATCGGCATATGCACTTTTCAACCAATATGAATCCTTGTAGCGAACGTTACGCTTTTAGTCTAAACAAAGGTTATTTTTATCAAAAATCCTACAAACTTGGAATTCTCTTTTCCATACCTTTCCCTCCAAAGCTTTCGCATAATAAATAATGCGATTATATTTTCTAACCAATTAAAACATTCTGATTAAAAAACATTCTCAAGTTTATCTTTTCATCCAGCAATTTTTTATAAACAAATTAAATAAACCATTAGATATTAGATTTTTCTTCCGAGATGGTCAGTGTGTATTTTACCGATTTACTCACATTTCCTTATTTCTTCAATTTACTTAAAACCTCAAAGACGACAGGATACAATAACTTGGACATAAAAATTATTGACTATACATTGTCGTCTGCTTACCCAATTCCAGTGTTGCCAACTCAACAAATATTTTTGTGCTAAATTTTTTAAAATTGCCAAGAATGGGTCAAAAATAGCCAGAAAATTTTAGGCGAAAACGTGCTAATTTAGTGCTTTTTGCAATGCCAAAACAGGAAAAGCGCTAAATTGGCAACAATGACTTCTACAAGACTTGTTCCTGTTTAAACAACAAATCTCAGTTACACACAATGTTAAGCGAATTCTTTTGGCACAAACAAATTTAATATTTAATAAATTTGTCGATAATTTTACAGTTTTCTTCATTTTTTCCCCCCCGAATATGCCTCAGTGATGATGATTTTTTTTATTTATCAATTTTTGTAATGGATTTGTGCTTTCATTTTTTAAACCAACCACTCCTCCTCAATATCTTTTCCACGTGCGGCCAATCAACATGTAAGAAAATACCTTTTAATGTTTTTTGCATGCCTAAAAACATTACATTAGATAGTTGCTTTCTGGCATTCAGTTTATTTTCATAGGAAAAGAATCTCTTATTTGACAGTTCATTTTTAAATGAACAAAACTGTGAAAGGGATGTTTTTTATAACTTTTATTCAGAAAAATATGTTTAATCTGAGAAAAGGGAATTTCTTTTTTATAGTAACTTTTACTCAGGACGGTCGGTTAAAAAGTAAATAATATAAATATATATACATAAAAATTAATAATGATTTATAATACTTCAGATAAAATGAAATGAAAAATATCGTTATTTGATAAAGGAGTTATCTCCCCTACACGCCGGAAGTGCGGAAGGGTACAGAAAGTATAACCGAAATAAAAAGCTTTGAAAGTATATTAAAATATAAAATCTGGTAAAAAAATTTATAGTCACCAACCACTGAAATTTTGGGGTTTCGTGAAAAAGGTTAGTCTGGGGCCCTGTTCAAGGCATAGACCCCTTGCAAAATTTCAAGGAATTCCATACTCATATAGTAATTGAAAAATATCAAATTTAAGTCTTATAACCTTCCTTTCCCTGCTAATTGATATTTTCCAGAGATTTATCTTGTATGTTAGATCTGCTATTAAACATATGCATAATCTGATATTTCAGGTTCCAGTGGAAGAAAGGGAATATGTGATAATGATCAGAGGGCTAAAATAGGACCAATGGGCACTTTCCAGCTAGGACCTGTAGACAAAGCTGCTGTTAAGAAATGCCAGAGGAGTGCTGCTGCTGATAGAGAAAGATTAGATAGACAGATTGAAAAGCAGCAGCAAATAGATTCGGAAACTTTCGCCTCTACATCTCAAGTCCAGGACACTGTTTTACCTCAGTCATCTGATAGTGAAGAAAGTCGAGATGAATATTTCAATCCAAGGGGGCATCCTAAAGGACCTTACAGTCTTTTGATATAGAACTAATCAGGGGTGATGTTTCCTCCAATCTTGGCTAATGCCTTTCACTTGGACTTACAGGCTATGGGCCTTTTTAAACCTGGCATTGATTTACAACATATAATTATTGATAAATCAAAAATAGACAGAAAAAAGGCAAGAATGAAAGTGAACGCTCATAGAAAGCATACTGAGAATCTAGAAAAACTTGTCTCTATTGGTATTGATGGGAAAGTTGACAAGGACACTTTGTTGTACAGAGAAGTACAGAAGGAAAATGGAGAAATTAAATTGAAGAAAAGAAAGGGACAAGAACATCATTTAACATTCACTAAGGAGATGAGAACTGAAAGTGGAACATGTGTCACTCATAGAGTAATCCCAATTACAGGTGCGACTGGTGTTCTTGCTGAAGAAGTGTTGAAAGGGCAGTCAAGTTAACTTCCGACACTTCTCATACTGTTTATGGACTTGAAGCAAGACACCAACACATCCTTGCGAAAGCCTTATGCCATCAGATAAGGCCTTCCTTTGTTTCTAAGGGCTCTTACACTGAACATTAAGATATTTAAACCATAAAATCATCAATGTGAATCTATCCTTTATTTATTGTACTGTTTTAAAAATAAAATAGCAACCTTTTCTGGATTTATTGTTGAAATAGCACAATTTTTCGACCAAATCTTGTGGAAATGAGGGGTTTTTTTTCCATGCATTTTAGCAAATGATTTTTTAATGTTTCCTCAAATGATGGTAAAAGCTAGGAATCTTAAGTTTTGGTGTCAGTTCTTATATTAAACCCCAACTATCTAGACTTGTCCAAGGTTGATTTTTAAAACAGGTGAAAAATTGACCTACCCTACTGAACAAGGCTCAATAAATACTTTGGAATAATCACTAGGGATGCTCCAGTCACCTGTAGACCTTTAGTTTAGAATTTTACAATAAGGGCCAATGATAGACAGTTTAGATACATTTTTATCTGGCTTGAGATATTTGTTCAGGACAAATTTTGTAGATACTAGGTATTAGTTGAATATGGCACAAGACTAGGTATTAGTTGAATATGGCACACTTATTGCTTCCAAATTGGAGGTAAGTAATTAAGAAGGAAATTTTAAAGTCAAAGGAATTGCACGGAAGTCACATCTCACCGAACCAGAGGAAGTGAACTAACATGTCTGAAAACAGACTACAGTAGTTCCTTCAATTTCGTGGATTTGAATATTCCAATTTTTTTCTCCACTTCAGTGTTCCCAAACTGGGGTCTACAGACACCTAGAGGTCAGTGAGCTTGTTGAGTAAGCAGACATTTCAAAAGCCAGTGATCCATGGGAAAAGATTGCAAACTACTGAATTATATGGTAGCTATTCTCACAGACTTGACAAATGAGCGACATGTGTTGATAAAAACGCCCTTTGTGTTATTAATAAGAATAAAGATTGTACAAAAATTCTCATAAAAATTATTTGTGTAAATAACAAACTCTGAGATAATTTGTGTTGAAAATTTGTTTATACTTAGCGAATCGGTGTTCCGTAATAAATTGCATTAGAAAAATTTATCCAAAAATACACACAGGTTTGCTAAATGTAAACATGTTTTCACACAATTATCTCCAAGTATATGTTGTTTACACATAATTTTTATGAGAACTTTCAACAATCTTTATTCTTAATAACACAAAAATTATTTATCGACAAATGTTTTATTTTTTGTCAGAAGTGCGCAAGAGTACCTACAATTTACCAAGAAGGTCAAAATGAAACAAAACTATAAAATAAAACAAATGAGAAAGTAAAAAAGAAATTTAACAAGGTGACATAAAAGCTAAAAAGCAAGGTTAATTAATGGTCATGTGTAAAAGTCTAATGTTGACATCAGCACAAAATAAATTCATTTGATGACTAGTGTTTAAACATTAAATTTTAAACCGAAAAGAAATACCACAATGATCGCGTGAGTTGCCAATTCGTCTTTTCATATTTTTTCATTTCTAAAAACTTCTATATAGTTGAATCCTTCAATATATTTTTCTTTCCAGTAAATTCTTAGCTTTTTTTCAATTTCAAAGATCTTAAATTGTATATCTCGATAAATTGTTGTAAACTTTTGTTGGTGAATTGTCAGCAAATCTTCCGCAATCCATTTTATGGATGCTTAATGTATGTATTGCATTCAAGAGAGTACAGGGCGGGGGTCAAAAGTTATTTGTGAAATTTCAGTTTTGCAAGGGGTCTACTGTACACCACAAATAGGATTTGGGTTTTACTTTTTAAAGCAACTGATATTCTATGTGTTATATCTTGCTGGTTTTCTGTTGGCCATCTGCGTAAACCTGACTGTCCGATTCTTGTATTTGTGACCTTGTTGTCTCTGGTGACACAAGGTAATAAAATAACTTCTGGTAACTTGAACTGTAATTCAGTTCACTATCTGTTGCTCAATTGACGACTTGCATCTTTCACTCACTGTTTATAATATGGCTTTCGGAGCTCTTGTCCACTCTGATAGTGTAATGGTTAGCACATCTGCCTCACATGCAGAAGGTTCTGGGTTTGATTCCCGGTATGAGTGAAGAGTGTGGAAAACTCTTCATTAGGACAAATTTTCCTGTGCACTCATCAGCTAATTGAGTATACTCTAAGTTGTGTGATTAGGGTGGTATCCCTTCGGTGGACTTGCATCCTGCAAAGGGAATGTTCATAAAAACTTGTAGGAATAAAGTACTGGTCTCGACCAAACTTGCAAGGATCACTAAGCTGACGCATGCAACAGAAACCGGGACACTGCCCAATGACAAGTGGTAGGTGACGTAACAGTAATAGTAAGAGTACCCAACAGTATGACCACCCACAATTTTACAAACACTCACAGAACAGCGGTGGGTGAAAGGTTTAAAGTTCAATCCTAAATATCAGGTTGAAATGGAGTTCACCACAAATTAATCAGGGAAAAGTTTGACAGATTTTAAACATACCCAAGATTTCTCCCTTGTCAGTGTACTACATAAAAATGTGATACCTATTTAGTATAAACATTTACCATAGCTTTGTATTTAGCAAATTCATAAGACAAAAGATGGCACTCATCTACAAGGCAAATCAATAACTACTACATATATATAAAAGTGAGTTATATTTGGTTGCAAAATGGATTTGATTTCTACAATTCTGAGCATCTATCATTTTTTCAAGAAGCAAAGTTACTCATCCTCCTAAAAACAATTTGTGATTGTCATATATCAGAATAGAATTCAATACAAAAGTAAATATTTTCCTTCTCTGATGTGGTATTAAATCAAATGTAAAATTTAGTTTAAAATATATACAGAATGGTTTATTAATTTTTATTTATACAATTATAGGGTATTATGAGAATTATTGTCCAATCATACATCAGTTTCTCCTTTTAAGTCAGCCATGATATTAGCCTTTTTGAACTTCTTTTTAGGAATTTCTGGAATAAAAGAAAAAATCATTTTAAAAACAGAAAGCAATTGTCAATTTGGATATTTTAATGGAAATAAAAAGATAAGGATAATGGCAAATACATCAAGGTACCAATCTACAATATATGAATAAATGTGTGTGTATTTGTACATTTACTAATATCAATACAAGTCTCAAGCAAATTGATCTGTGCATTACTTAAGATCAAATTACCTTAAAAATGAGCCATAAAAAACATGGGCAAAATTATACTTAATGTAGTGAAACACTCAATGCCTGGATATATATTAATCAGCAAAGCACTTCTAATCTTTTTCTTTGCTTGTCAATAGTATATTTTGTATGAATATTCTTGGAGAAGACATGATCCTAAGTTTGCATTTAGGAACAGGTTACTGACAAAACAAGGCTCAATATGTATAAAGTTACTGTGGTGAGGCCATAACTCCTTTAGGGCAGCATTGCCAATTTAATTTTTTTAATTTGTGAGTCAAGACTTGCTAATATAGGGGTTTTGTTTTTCATTTTTCAAATAGGAGTGACTTCTAAGTTCAAAAAATTGAAAAGAAATATCTAAATTGGCAACACTGCTCCAGGGAGCAAGAAGTAGGACTTGGCTTACAGCCCCACTGGAAAAACCCTTGGGGATTAGGGACATATGCTTCAATTGGTCAATTGGGGTGATGAATCAACAAACATTCCAAAGAATCAGGAACTCTAGCAGTTTAAGAATATCAGTTTTTGATGGGAAATGAAAAGATGTTGCCCTTATCTCACCAGCAGACAAGTAGTGATTCTTTTGTTTAAAGACTTAAAAAACAAACTTTTTCTCTTTTGCCTTGAGTGATGCTACACTGATTCTGTATACTAATGTATATACATCCGGTCTATAGAAATATACATGTGTTCTTTGATATTGCTGTCTGTTTTTCCCTTTGGACTACACACACACACACACACATTAGTATTTATTGCTAAATATCTTCTGCTTTTTCAGGTACTTTGGTCATGTCAGACATGAATGACAAAGATACCTGGACTCCACAACATTTACTTTAAACGATCTTATCTATTACAGGCTCTGTTATTTTTTTGCAAGTCAGAGAGATCAAAGAAGAATGCTGATAATTACTATGAAAGAAATTGAAGACGTTTTGGGGTTTTTTTTTTTAGTTCAGAATAATGTTTACAATGAAGCAGCTTATACCTAACACTGTAATTATCTTGGTTACAAAAGTTATTTTCTTTAAAACAGCTTTAAGTAAAAGAACTACAAAGGTGAATTCTACCAATGTTTGACTCTTCTTTAGTGTTAGTCAGATGGGAGATTGATTTTTTGAAAAAGCAATTTTTGCAATAACACTATTGTAATATTTCAGACCCAATAAAAGAAAAAATAATTTTTATTCAAAATTAACTAATTATTGGATATTAAGTTTTTGGCAAATTAAAAGAAATATTTTCTGGTTGAAATTTGTAGTCCTTAAAGATTTTTGATTTTTTTTATCCCAGTTGCTTAAATTTAATTAAACAACTTTTAAAACTGAAAATCCATCTTAAAATGTAACCAATGGCTTCAAACTTCTCATACAATTAATGCTGCTTATTCATTAACTTTAAATTGTTTCCTCAATCCTTTTTCTTTAAGAAAAAGCTTGAGTTTTTTAAGTCAGTATATACTTGAATTTTTTTTGCAATGTGTTTTGTTAGACAGGGGGTTCATTTTGGGCCAATTTTAATGCTTATACCTATATTTTCAGCTCATAAATTGTAATGTTTTTAAAGAAGCAATGCTGATTCTTGCACATTATCTTATTTTTCATGAAAAGGAAAAAGATATTCTCCAATTTAATGTGAACAAAGCAAGATGTTTTTTTAAATTTATTTATTACGAGAAATGCTGCATTAAAACACTCCTTGCGAAGTGGTATTAACCAAAAATTTTGAAAACCACTAGACAAATGAAAGTATTTGAAGGAGAACACACATAACATTTACAATACAGAAGCTTTTTCTTATCCAGTCAGAATGAAATATACGGATTACATTTCAGTTATGAGCCTAGTTAAAGATAATCAAAGATTTAATCATTAAATACCAAAATCCAACAAAAAAAAAAAAAAAGAAGCCAATCACAAAAGCATAAAATGAAACCAACCTTCATAAAAATGTTCAGCAGTCTTTTTACGCAGTTCATCTATACTTTGATCAGCTTCAGCCCATTCTAGGACCAAACGACGACCATACAAATGGGTACTGTGGCAAAGAGCATTGAAAGCTCTCTGAAAATCAGAAAAATGAAATTGGAGATATAATTAAAACAATATTATACACTTTATAATTTGATCAAATGAGTTTTACAGTTATTCAAAAAGTAAAAACAACAGATTTTTAACTGCTTGGAGTTAAGGACTGACAAACAATGAATAAAGTTAATTTTCTTAATGGAAAGATACTGTCTTTAAGAAGGCTGAACAACAAAAGCAAGCCTAAGAATCAGTTCAATATACCAAATAGAAAGTTTAAATATATGCAAACATTCTATTCAGATTTAAAATTATTGTAATAGTAAAAAGTTAAGAATTGTCTCTAAATCAATTATTAATAACAAAGATAAATGCCCATCGCTACCAAGACTACAGTCACCAGTTATGAAAGGAGCTTAGTAAGTGGTAGTGTATATGATCCAATTTGGGAGGGAATTGTATTGACCACAAGTGTCTAAATTTGAAACAATAAAATCAAAGGAGGAACTAGAAAGCACTCAGAGAGCACATACCTCTGCTAATGCCATTGTCACTAAAAACTGAATAAAAATCAATTCACAATTATTTACAAGGCCGGGAGGTAACTGTAAAAAACATAATCCTGGATCCTCCCCAAAATTTGATCAATTCTTCCTTGACAAAATGTCATTGGAATTCATTGAGAACTTCTGGAGATATTGTATGGACAAATATGAGTGAATACATAAACGTACGAAAAAAAAAAAAAATGAAAAATATCTCTCAATTGAAAAGAATTCCTGGATCAGACCCAAAATGTAATCACTTCTTTTGGAGATATTGTGCGATGCAGACATAACTACATGAACTCAACCCAAAATTAGTGACGTCATAGAAATTTGGAGGTCATTCTCTGATATTTTATTGGTAATAGCAATCCCAACTGAAAAATGTGATTCGGATAATTTCCTTGTCTCTACCACTTTGTTTGTTCACAACATTTTCACTGTGTACAGAAACATTGTGAAAAAAACAAACCAAAGAAATTAGTCCAAACCAACCAAATACAATGATTATTGCAGACTTCTCTCCAGTTATTTTACTGAGTACAGCTCTTAACTAATCTGTAACAATCGTTAAGACGCTTAGCCTGTGGGTGGTAATCAATAGTACCATAAGTCCGATTTGGGTGCTTGGATGTTAACATAATCAAAGAGGTTCAAGTTATAATGGCTCCTCTTTTGAAATCTCTGGGAAATCCCGAACTAGTTTTATTGGCACCTCCTGACATTTCTTAAAAGGGAAGATTTTATGATCTCTACTTTGGGCTCTGCTTATTTCAGATGATGATAATTATGACTCACCCTGGCATCATGGCGGCTAACAAAATCAACAAAACCAAATCCTCGATGAGGTCCAGTTCCAACCAGTTTCTTGGGTAAACGTACTATCTTCAGTTCTCCAAAAACACTGAAAAAATAGAAAAAAGTAGATGAATGACAAGAAAAAACAAAAACAGTCATTATTTACAGTAGGTACTCCAAACAGGCAGCCGTAGCTGGAAACTGAGCATATTTGGCCTAATTTTAGATAGTTTTCAATCATCAATTTTCAAAATTATATGAATCAGAAAGAAATAAAAACCATATGAAAAGAAACTTTAATGTTCTGTTGAAAGAGTTGTTTGTTTGATTTTGAAGTGATTGACTGAATAAATACTTTAATTTAATTGTGAATCAACATGCCCATGTCGCAAACACGGACCGCCATTAGAAGATCATGTCAGCCGTTCGACAGCAACCTCACTCATAGCTCTATCGCTTCTCGTGAGTGGCCATATCCACAAATATTATCCAATCAGCAAAGAGAAGACATACTAAGCTTCGTTTTGAGACCTTTCAGGCGAAGTTCGAATGAAATTAACGTAGTCTAAAGTGTAAACAAAGTGCTTGTAGCAAATTTTGAACAACATACACTCGGCACAGCAGGCTTATAAATTGTCAGTTTGTAGAACAGTGTTTTTTCTACAAATTTATTAACTTTATAAGCTCCAGATTCACGAAGAGCGAGAAGAACAGAAAGCGAGTTGGATACCGTGTTTTTTTGTTCACCTCGTGTAGTTGGCGATGTCTGTCATGGCAGTCCTACATGCTACGAAGTCCAGCTCGACTTGTGAAAGTGATAACACTTCAACGGCTTTAGACTTATTATCGGTGCCTCTGATCTCTCTTGTTGGTAACTATACCGATTAATAATCCTTTTTAAATAAATTTTTTTGTTGTCTAACAGTTAGTAATTAGCCGATTGGCCACGGAAAACACTAAAGTGCTAACTTGTAAAGAGCTTTTGTTTTCACCTACTGGGTGGGTTGGAAAGTTACCGATTTATTTATTTATTTACATTATTATGGTTGTTCCTTTATAACAAGATTTCTCTAGTAAAATGATGTGGGAAGAAATATATGCGATTATCTTCAAGAGTTTAAGAGATTTTGAATACAATTTCATCAGTTGTTTAAAGTAACGTGACCCCCGATGTTTATTGGATTTTTTTTTTTTGTTCTTTGCCACCTCACTTGTTTCACTTTCTTCAAGAGTACTTAGTGTAATAATCACATAAACAAATAAATATCTGTAGTATTTATAGAATCTAATCGTTCTTATTTTGTGATGATAATGAAAATATCACACACACATCACATAAGCACGCACACACGTGAATTCAGTGTGAAATCGACACGTGAGAATTTTACAAAAAATCTGGCAGTGATCAGCATATTATTCGATTTTAATAAAATTTTCGATACTTTTTTTTATTAAAGGATGAATTTAAAAAAAAGAAATTTTCCATTCCAAAATCTTGGAGAAGAATTCTTTTTTCATATGATAACATGCCTTTTTTTTTTGCATGGTGCAACTGTCGTGTATTTTAATTTTGTTTATTTTTGTGCACTCAAATATGTGTACTGCTTTGTCTACCATACGTTGGTGTCGCTTGCACGTTTGAAATGTTTTTCATACTAACAAGAACCAGAAGTTCAATGATGTGTCCATGATTGTTGACCTGCTGAGAAAATCGATTTTAGAACATAATGGGGACTGACCGACAGACAAAGCTTCTTGTGCGAGGATACATCTAAAAAATATGTCAAAACCTAAGTACATTTTACTTCCCAGCTGATAAAACGTATAGCCATCTGAAGAGATGCTTCATACCTGGAAGAGGTAGACCCCCATCACCACCAGATGTGTCCCTGACCAACCGTCTTCTCATACAACTGAAGATGCTTCAAGTGACTGGGCCATACTGGCAACTTCTTCAGAGCAATGTGAGGCATGCCGACTTCCATACCTATATTCAGACGATGGAAGCCTGTTTTGACAGATGCGTGGATGACCCTTCACACCTGCTGAATAAGGATTTTAGGGGTATATTCAATTTGAACTCCACTCTCCCACCATGGCTGCAGTGTTCAACTTTGCTTAAAGAAACTCTGCAACTGTTTCAAATACCCTCAGCAGGATGCTGCGTGACATGCTGATTACCACAAGGA
>VCCN01005937.1:110319-125502 GCA_006491835.1 Architeuthis dux | reverse complement strand
AAACACACCCACAAATTAAACAGGGAACCAACAGAAAGAAGGGGAAAAGAAACGAAGAAGGAAAAAACGAAGAACCTTTTAGTATAAATTACCTTACTTAATCGATGTCCATTTGAATAATCTTGAAGTGAAACTAGTTGTACAATTCGTTGTGGATCAATAAAAAAACATTTATATATATATATATATTGTGGCCTGGTGCCATACTATGCTAAGCTTAGTAAATACCTATATAGAGGGCAGAGGATCTGGGCTTAGCAGATGGAATCCACATACTAAAGTAGAAGGACTCCAAAGCCGTAGACCATTTTTGACAGATTTTATTGTTGAACATGGAAGGTATGACCTTTTTCTTGCCAAAAGAATGACCAAATTCATTTTTTATTATTTATTCTTGTTACTTGATGAAGTATAGTAACTCAATATTTTTCTTAATTTTGACTACATTTTACCTTCATCTTAATTTTTAGTTGGTTTTATCACAACTTCAACTCAGAAGCTTAATCTTTATTTCCGATCTCACTATTTGCTCATGGCTCGAGTTGAAGTTGTGATAAAAACAACTAAAATTAAGATGAAGGTAAAAAGTAGTCAAAATTAACAAAAATATTGGGACCAAATTGTATGGTGAAGTGAGTGATGCCACTCCAGGTGCTTGTTGCCTCTAAGTCTATTTCATATATCGAAAAACCTCGAAGAACTAGCCGAGACAGAGAAACTTGTGATATGTGAAGCCCGGCAGGGACAGCTGATGCTGTAGCCAGCATAAGGGCAGTACTTTACTTTTTATATTGGGACCAAATTTATGTTGAGCAATAATTACAGGGATACATCTGCCCAGGAAGCTGAAATCCCTGGGTTTCAAATTTGTATCGAAAGCGAAGCATGGGCTGATAGAAAAAGCAATGGGGTTTTTCTGGATTTCAGAAGATATCACCATGGCTTATATTGACTTAATATTTCATGGTTCTGTAGAAATATCAGATTATTTGAAGAGAGACATTGAGGAATCTACACTGAAAGATCAGATAAAATTCTCAGTTGTTTACAGGTCTTCAGGAATATGGAAAATTCTACTCACATGTCTTCAGGTTCTCCTTGATTGGGAAGATTTAGAGAATTGTCTTTTGGAGCTTCATTCAGTAGTTTAGCAAAATATTCTTTGATGGCCTTCACTGTATCTGGTTTCTGGTCAACAAAATGAACTTCCTTAAGTTGACGATTTAGGGTCTTTCTTGCACAGAATTCCTTAACTCCCAAAAAGTAACCATCTGTGCAGACATCAAGAGGAACTCCAAATAGTGCTGAAAATGGAAAATAGTAAGTTCATCGGGATTCTTGGAATACTAGCTGACAAAAACAACAACAAAGAAATAAGGAAGAACCTCTTTGTATAAGAAAAAATGGTACCTCAAATTTAAATCAGTTAATCAGGATTTTTGGAACACCCACAGACACTCTATAGATTTAATAGTACATGAATGTAAATGAATTACAAATACACCCACAAGTTTATTGTTTCAAATGTAACTGAAAAGACACAAAATATCATTGAAAGGAAAAGAAATGTTACAATGTCATTTCCTGGAAGATAATTATCCAACTTAATATCTATAGATTTTACTAGTATATGAATGTAGATGAATTACAGATGACATGTGGCATAAAAGAGTTAGATCAACAAACTTATTGTTTCATATGACTTGAAATATACTTACCAGAGCTTATTGCTGGTAAAGCTATTGAACTCAGATTTAATCGATTTGCCTCTTCCAGTGAATTGTACACAGCCTCTGCGATTTTCATTTTGCAATATTCATTTGATTGTGTTGATGTATACATTGGCCCAACAGCATGGATGATATTTTTGTATCGCTTAAGATTGCCAGCAGAGGTTGATAATACTTCCCCATCATTCAATTTTCTGCCATTAAGTTTGCCTTGACCTTCTCTGTTGACAACATCTCCGGCAGCGTTAATAATTGCCCTAGAAACTCCACCACCATGACTAAGAAATCCATTAGCAGCATTAACAATGCCATCCACATCGACATTCAGAATATCCCCATGATAAACTTTGACAAGCAAACCATATTCAATCTGAAAAGATCCAGTTCTTGAAGACTCCAATAGATATTTCTCAAACTTCATGATAACATAATCCAATGTTTCTCTTCTGGTGGAGTAATTAAAAAATGGAATCCATTGCAACTGTCTATAAATCCACTCTGGTTTTCTTTTGGGGACAGCTCCTTTAGAATCTGAGGAAAGTAAAAGATAATAAGCAAACAAATATGAAATTTCTGGAAGAAAATTAAGTACAATGTATTAAGGAAATGATCATCTTCTAATCTTTCTTTCATGCCTGGTAAATATGAACTTTAAATAGAATATTTGAAGTGGGGATTTAAAATCTGAAAAGTTGTCTGAAAATTCCAGAACATTTCAACTTACCTTCGGTTTTTGAAAATTGTTTTTTCAATTTAAAAAAGTCACCCATTCCCTGAAAAGAAACAAGAGAAAGATTTTAAAGTTTTGTATGACTAAAATGCAATAGTTCATAACAAATAAAGCAATTTTAAATATTTTAAGTATTTGTTTATTTATATATGCAAATTTATGTGATTGTGTATATATGACTAGGTATGTATATAAGATTGCAGACAATGTTATAAGTTTTGACAGCATATCAGACAGAATAGCTTGGATAGTAGTTAGACTAAGCAAAAGGTACACACTAAAGGTAATTCAGGTTTATGTGCCAATTTCTAAAAGTTCTGACCAGGAAATTGAAGAGTTTTATGACGACATTAGTAAGATAATGGATCGGGAGAAGCCAAACTACGCAATAATGATGGGAGACTTTAATGTATATAAGTATGTGTATATTTGATGACATGTTTTATGAAATAAGTCAATTACACTGACCTTTGCATTTGGATAGATGACAATTATGATCTTTTTCAAGGAACTTTCAGGTGTTTTAGCCTTAAACTCTGCAATAGCAGAAGCCATTTGTGTAGCCACTTCCAGAGGTTTATAATTCAAATTTCCAGTTCCCAGAGCAGGAAAGGCAATAGAGGAGAATTTCTGCTCTGTTGCTTTATGCAAACAGTTTTCCACAAAAATGTTAATATTCTAGTTGAAAGAAAATTAAGCATCAAAATTATCCAATTTATGATAAAAAATGTAAAGATCACATGAATGCACAAAAACATACTCCATCATGCAACAAAAAACAAAAATTAGTTTTGTAATGTCAGAAACACGTCATACTTATGCTCTTGAGAAAGAGCATGAATACCCCTCTCTCTCCCAGCAAAGTCATTTAATTCAAATAGCAGTTTAACAGACAAATAAAGTCCTTTTAATCACAGCTATCCACAACATTGGTTTATTGCTGGGTTTAGGTTATCCATGTGTTCTGACATTTATATGTATCTATCTATGTATCAGGACTTCATCCAGCCCTAACTGTTCATAGTAGAAACTTGAAATTTTGCACACACACTCCCCTCAATGAGTAGGAAAAATGTTTTCTTTGTTTTTTGAAAATTCACCCCCATAATAGGTTTTTAGAGGGGGTTCAATTTTCAATGTAAGTATATACTAAATTGGTCCCTTAGTTTGCGTCCAGCAGCGTTCATGCTTTTCTTTTGAAAGTTTGCACTTTTTAGTGCCCAACAAAACGTGAGGGAAGTAACTTATTCATACACAGCATATATGGGTTGCAGTGATTCCTCATTTTTCTTGGAATGCTATATTTTTTTTAGATTTGAAAGCAAAAGAATGACATGGTATACTCACCATATTTCCATTGTTATATGGAAGAGCTCCACAAAAGACATGTTTACATGGTAAATTGTATCCCTTAATTAATGCAATTTCTGGGAAAAGAATTCCATTTGGATATTTGTTTCTACATTCACTCTGCAATTCTTGGCCTGCTTTGTTCAATAAAGCTGATGAAATTGCTCCATTTCTTAAAGTCAATGCTATATCTGTACTATTTGCAACAACATCCACCTATCAGAGATAAAAGTTCACATACGAAGATTAAAAATGATACAAAATACGAATTTATGAATGAATGAATTTATTTTAATGAGATACCAGGTAGAGGTATCAAAATAGGCAGATTAATGTTGAGGGCAGGGCCACATGCTGAAACTTTGCCCTTAGCTAAGCAGCCACACCAACATTCAAAATCTGTTCATTTTGATGCATCTACCTGGTAGTAAATAAGTCTAACTGTTGTAAACACTACTTTAAACCTAAACGCTCATTGTTAACTATATAGTAGGTGTAAACAATACTTATATTTTGAATAAGGTTGGCTAAATAGCATAAAATTCAGACTGTTTACAGCTTTTAAATTATTCAAACTTTCATAAACATTACTTTCTGTTCTCTATGTATAGAAGAAATGCTATAGAAAAGCAATGTTTGGATGAAGAAAAAAAAACAACTGGAAGAAGAAAAACAACAACTTACAGGCATATCTATCTTTCCATTTACTCTTCGAAGCTCTGATATAATATTTGATGTTACCTGGTTTTTCTATTGTAGAGATTCATCATCAGCAGCAGCAGCCGTTACAAGTCCACTGCTGGACAAAGGCCTTTCGCATCTCCTTCCATGACAACCTATCTTGTGCCAACCTCTGCCAAGTCTTACCGGCAAGCTTTTCTATCTCATCCCTCCATCTTATATCTGGTCTGTTCCTACTTCGTTTACTGTCTTATCCCTAGCATTGCTCTTTCCATGGCTCACTGTGCTATTCTGAGTTGGTTTTCAGCTCATTTGGTTAATTTCCATGTTTCGCATCCATAAGTCATGGCTGGTATTATGCAGTCGTTGTATACTTTATGCTTTAGGTACATTGGCAAGGTGCTCTTCAGAATGTCTCTATTCATGCCAAATGCTTTCCAACCTATCGTTATGCATCATTTTATTTTGCAGTCTCTAGCCAAACATTGGCCTAGGTAGATGTATTCATCAACCTCTTCTAGAGTCTCACCTTCTATCTTTATGACCATTTAGGGGACTTTATCGTTGAACATTACTATTGTCTTCATTCTGTTCATCTTTAAGCCTACATTTTTACTTTCCATATTTAGATCAGTTAGCATGTTTTGTAATTCTTCGGATGCTTCCGACATCATAGAAATGTCATCGGCAAATCTTAAGTTGCTTAAGTATTCTCCATCTATGTTTATTCCCATTCCCTCCCAGTCAGTTTTCCGAAAGATGCTTTCTAGGCTCACTGTGAATAGTTTAGGTGATATTGTATCCCCTTGTCTTACTCCTTTTAAGCAAGCTAGGTATACGTCCTAATGTGCAGAATACAGGAAGATTTTAAAATAAATATCAAATAGATCTCAATATGCTTATCTTGTTCTAAAACCAGTAATAAAACGGGAAAATAACAAATGGAACTCACTCTGCAATAGAGTATTAGATATCAATATTATACCAATTTATTTTTTTAGTAGATGAAGCATTATTAATCTTTGACTAGCATTTTCTTTCGTCTTAAATCTTTTTAGTTGCTCTATACTAAAAACTCATGCAGACCGTCAATCCACTGCAGCGAGCAAAACAGCACAGATCAGAAATAAAAAATATGTTCTAGGCGAGACTCAATAAAAAGCAACTAAAAAAAGTTTGAGTCTTGCATAGAACTTATTCTTAATTTTGTATTTCCAATCTGCACCGTTTACCCAGCCCCCGTGGACTGACGGTCCGGGTAAGTTTCTATAAAAAGCAACTAAAAAATTCAAAAAGAAAGAACAGTAATAATAAAATACTAGTAACAATTCATAAAGGAGGCTACAAGTTTGAGGGTAAGGAAATCAATTTATTTTCTGTCCCACTGTGGGGGACATCTAACAGCAGCCATGATTTCCTTTGGCAATGACATAGTTTTCAAAATGGAAATTATCTATCCATTGTCTCTTGCAAAGTTGTAGATTAGAGAGAGGGAGAAATGTGTTTTTCATCCTCATTTACATGGACAGCAGGAGAAGCAGATGTTAATTCTGTAAAACAAGAGGGGGGCAAAGACAAACTGTGGAAAGATTTAGAATTAAAAAGATTTTAAAATATGGCAGTTTGAATATGAGCATTACAGAAAAACACGTGAATAAGACACATAGAAAGCAAACACTCTTAGTAAAATATTTTTTAATTTTTTAAATACAATGCATGGAGATTCATATAGAATATCAATTGAAAATTTATTATGTCGTTTTTGGTGTTATATAAATTATATAAGTATATTAATTACTTTCTAAAAATAAAGTTGGACTTATTAACTCTTTCTTCCCTGATAACGCCTCTAGGCGTGATAATAAATTTCACTCATGCTCTGATCACGTGTAGAAGTGGGATCTCATATTTGCATATGAGGTAGCAAAAAAGAATTACTAAAAAGCATGTTTAAATTTAAATCATAACAATGCCAATCATTCAATCAATAATACCTTTTTCAATGAACTTTTTCATGATTTTATTTCACTGGACTTGGAAATGATACATTGGGAATGATCACTGAAAGTTTGGCTGTCAGGCAGGAAAGAGTTAACCAATTGCAAATGGCTGCTTGAGAGAGCTGTGGATTTCCCAACTGTACTAAAGGTTGGTGTTCTAGCCCTGGTATCAGCCAGGATTTTGAATGCAGATTTACAATAGAGACAGGCACTCCCTACTTGAGAGACTAGTGTAACAATCTTCCACAACCCGCCCTCGTCTTGTGTCATACTAAGATAAACATAGTAAATATCCACTAAAAATTAACCTGATTCATTTCTAAAAGCAGTTGTAAACTAGCCGTGTACAGACAAAAAAAAAGAGATTCTTTCCTTTTTCCCATATAGATTGTACACATGAAAGAGGCAGTAGAATTGATTGGCCAAAACTGAGGGGATCATTATCTGACTACACATGAGGAAGGCCACAGAATGGACTGCCCAAAACATTATGGTAACAATTTACAGAATGTAAGCTAAGTTTATTAAATACCATAAAGTGCATCCCCACCTTTCCATATGGATTGTTGTACACCTGAAGAAGGCCTTAGAATGGATCAGTTGAAATGTTAGGGTAACAACAAAAGCAAAAAAAATATTTTTTTAAAACTATTATTACTCATAGAGCGCATACCACTGCCAATCTCATTGTTACTCACTGTGTGGTGGTGACATAGCTACGATGCAAGGGAGGTAACTGTGCATGAGTTTCAGAATGGCAACTCAGTTATTCATAAAAGTAAAAATGTATCATCAGGAATTGCTATGGATCAAGGGCACGAGCAGAATATTGGACTTCTGAAAGGAACTAGTGATGTCACTGAAACCGGAAAAACAATCTGCATTCAGGCACTGGCAAGTTGGTGTTCCAGAACTGGTGTGCATTGTTGGAAGAATTTGAAGAAAGTTTTGAAGATGATCAAGCATGTAAAAAAATACAACATCATGAGCAAACTCAATCTGTACAAGAGAAATTCCACAACCAGGTCTCATATTTGGTGGCAACTATCAAAGACATGGGCAATCCATTTGAAGAGAGCAGCAATGATCTCCTTGTGTTACACTCCAGAGATATTGTAGATAGTGGAGTAGTCACTACAGTGAAAAATGTGGAAGATATTGGTCAGAAGAGATGCCAGGAATTTTGTCTCGTTCAATTCAGTTGACTGCACTTCAAGATGATTGTGATCTATCAGCACATTTGTATGTCTCCTGTCAATCCAGATCCATTAATCTTGATGACTTCTTCATCCATGAGAAGCATTCATACCCACTATCTTTGTCTGATCATGGTAACCCGAGCTTTGGCAATAAGTCTGACCTACTCACATGTCTTGAGAGTCACACATGCCCTGTTTCAGACTTACCACCAGCAGACACTGTGACTCTTAATGGGTCTGTACCACCACCCTTCGACCTCTGCCGTCCATTCCATGCCAAGCCTCAACCACGCTGTGTTCAAAGATCAATGGACAAAGTCTGGGCACTGGATTCAAAGTGTCGATGAATGCCGAAGGCAGATGTATAGTAGCAGTTAAGTTAGGACTGCTGGAAACAGGAATACGTGACGCTGCTACAAACAATAACAAAGCATATATTCGAAGAACAAGTTGATATATATTGTCTTCTGTCTGGTATGGGAGGTAATGCAATACAGTACTTCTAAAATCTGCTTCAGGTCAGGATTATTGCTTTTCTTATGTGGCGGAGAAGAAGATCTCTGCAGTGCACTACTGGTAGCCTCACAAGGGGTAGAGAGCATCCATCTAGAAAGTAGAACCAAGCTCTGTCTCACTCTGTAGTATCTAGTTTTCAGTGGGACTTGAATAAGTTGATTTCTGGTTGGTACTATACTGCAGTACAATACTTCTACCTTTTCTGCCAATCAAAGTGACAAGGGTTTGCCAGGCATCTCTTTCCAAAACTGACTAAAAAACAAACTCTACCCTCTTTTATGGGTAACCCTTAATTCTAGGGTTGGGTCTGATGGACGTAGGGGAGACATTCAACTTTACCGGCACCTTCTCCCAATCAACAACCTCGAGGCACACCTGTTGCCAATATGTCAACAGGATTTCTGATCAAAAGGCCTCGCGGGGACAACAGTGTCCCATCTCAGGTCGTCAAGTGTAACATCTCTCCAGCCACCTTCTCAAAACCAACCTGTCAACAACCCCCCCTTCCACCATCTGGCCTTTCTCTTTGCCAGTATTTTCGATAAACGCTTTGTTTCCATTTCAAGCCAAATTCTTATTCTGATACAACGTATCTCTTGTGTACTTGTAAAATCTAGCGTAACCATAGTATCACAGGCCTGCAGTGGTTCACTTTTTACAAAGCTAGCAAGACTTTCAATGACTACGCTACAGATGTGTTTGTCCCATATATCAGAAAGCAGATTCAGAGTGTTCACCGTATTGATCTAGTTTGAGATATCTACCGTGCATGCAGTTTAAAAGCATATATACACAAGAGGCGCAGACATGGGTCACTGGAAAAACAAACATTCCATAAAACTGTTCGCAGTTCCTGCAAGATGACTATAACAAGAAAGAGTTGTTTGCTTTTCTTAGTGAAGTAGTTATGCAGGCTGTTTATGATGATGTTGAGCTGTATGACACTGATGAAGAGAATGTATTATGCCACCCAGCAGCCACAGATGTGAATTTATCTGCCTCCCTGCCAGCATGAAGAAGCTGACACATGAATCATCACCCTTGCAGCTGATGCAGCAAGTAAGGGCAGCAAGGACATCATAATAAGAACAGTTGATACTGATGTTGTTGCACATGCAATGGCATAGGTTAATCGTCTTGGGATCAATAAGATATGGATCACTTTTGACACAGTCAAGACCTTCCACTACATTCCTGTCCATGACATTGTTGTAACACTAGGTGCTGTTAAAGCAGAGTCACTGCTGGAGTTTCATGCATTAACTGGCTGTGACACAGGGTCATCAGTCTATGGAAAGAGCAAAAGATCAGCCTGGGATGTATGGAAAGTCTTCCCTGAGGCAACAGCAGCATACAAAGAAATATCAACATGTACCAGCATTTCTTTTGAGACATATGCCCAGTTGGAAAGGTTTGTTATCCTCACATATGACAGAACAAGTGCTGCATCTGGCATCAATGTTTGTAGAAAAGACCTATTTACAAGAAAGGTAAAAACCATCATGAAATCACTGTCACCTACCAAGACAGCCCTAGTTGAGCATATAAAATGTGCATGCTACTAGGCATGTATGGGGACAGGCTATGGTACTTAGACCCTGACAAACCTTCTCCATCAGACTGGGGATGGGCAAAGGGATGTCATTCTGGACCTCTCTTCCAGAAGCATCTAAAGGTTGCAGGGAACTAGTTAAGTGTAAGTGTCAGAAGGGCTGTAAAAGTCACTGCAGTTGTTTGAGGGTCAAGATGCTATGTACACCTGCTTGTGATTGTGTGTATAGGCAACAAAATTAATATAAAAACAACAGATGCTTATCTGAATGCTACATATGTGTGTAAGAGTATGAGTATCTTCAATTCATCATAATCTATTGATTGTAGACAGACATGAACGTGAGTTATTTTGCATTTTTATGTGCTACAGAGAAAGACTAAATATGTCACCAGAGAACAGGAAAATGTAATATTCATATATTTTGTTAACTAGTGTAGAAGAGGAAATAAAACAATTTATGAATCATTTTTTGTTGCTTTTTCTATGCGAATATATACTGTTTGGGAATTTTCATCTAGAAATATTAGTCATTAAATTATATTTAGAGAATGTTCTCAGGAGTCTGTATCTGCAAAATTGTATTTTCTCAAATTTCTTACTAGCAGGGTTATCTGGCATTGCCCAGGGAAAAATAACTTCCTATATAAAAACACATGAAAACAAATGATATTTTATAGAGATTTCATAAAAGGGAAAAACAAAGTTCCCCTGTCGATTTTGACCATTAAAAGGGTAAAAAAAAATTCCAACAAATTTTGACTCCTAAAAGGGAAAAATTCCCCCTCAGTTTAAATCCTTAGAAGGAAAATATTTCTCCCAATTTTGACCCCAAGAAAGAGAAAAAATCACCCATAGCTTTTGATCTGTAGAAGGGAAAAGTCCCCCCGATTTTGACCTCTGAAATGTGAAAAAAGTATTTTGACCCCTAAATGGGTAAGATATAAGTGCCAACCTGATTTTGAGCCCTAAAATGGGGAAAATTCCCCATCCCTGATTTTGACCTAAAAGGAAAAATAACTCCCCTTCCCCAATTCAGACCCCTAAAAGGAAAATAAAGGTGCCTCTTTATTTTGACCCCTAAAAGGGAAAAAATGTTTCCTCTCACTTTTGATTCTTAAAAGAGACAGTTTTCCTCGTGTTTGACTCTTAGCTAGATTACTTTTTTTTCTCTAACACACATATAAACATTATTTCTCTCTTGTACATATAAACGTCCTCTCTCTCTCTCTCTCTCCCTCTCTCTCTCTCTCTCTCTCATATATATATAAACATTCTCACTCTCTCATACAACCTAATTTTTAATAATAATGTTTTAAATATCTTTAATAATTAAATATGTTTTAAATATCTTTAATGTGAATAGAGATTAAGAGGAAAAGCAATTTGTATTTAAATTAAATAATGATGTAGAATTTAACATGGAATCTAAGCGAAAATAAAAAAAACTTATTTAAAAAGTCTAAATTGTATCTTAAAAAAGCTACTTACAAATTTCCAATATTAACTATTAAAAATTTTTTTTATAAATTAAATACAAACAAAGAAAAATATGCATAGATGAAAGCTGTGTTTATTTACATTAAATGAATGTTTACGATGTTGTCTTTTGTAATAAAGTAAGAAAGAAAGGAAAACATGCATAGATGAAATGTGACTCGACCATAAAAACGTTCTCTATTCTAAACAAATATTTTGGAACACTTACAAATGCTTACTATGTCACAGATCTACTGGACATAAAATATGTGTTCAATTAGACTTGCATTGTGAATCAGCCACTAAAAACTCGATAGTGTTGGAATTTTTAAAAAACAAAATAGCCTTTATGTTTTATCCCGGGGTCAATATCCATGCAAAAAATCAGACCTCTGTGATTTATAGTTTGGCTTTGATGCTCGCTGCAGATATACATACATACAACGTCACACACAAAAATAGTGACTTTCCCATAGTATTAGAGATTGTAAACTAGTTTACCCATGCCTTCAAAAAATGACGCCAGTATTTAAATAATTTGGCAATTGCACTGTACTTAAAAAATATCAAAAACATTGTGGCGACGAAGTGGAAATGGACTCGCTCGAGGAAATGACCTGCTTGAGGTACGGCAAGCAAAAGCCAAGTGAAACTGGCTGCCGACTTATATAGACGAAGTGGAATGTGATCCGTATGTTGAGCGCTAGCAACTCGGGTGTGGCGAGTTTCTGGCTATAACAGGCCCGGGCATGAAGGCTCGGGAGTTCGTTCTTGGCTCACCGCTTGAAGCCACACTTGAATCATGTTTGGGACTTATACTGAGAATGACGTTGTAGCAGCTCAGAGTTTGTGATAGCTTACTGGTGATAAGCGAGGAAGTGCCCCTTGAAGGAAGCGTTCCGGTACTGCAACATTGACGTGCCGTTGGACTCATTGCATCGAAACTGTGTCAGTGTTTTTCCCCTCCACCTTTCTACTACAATGTTGCTCTGTATTTTCTTGTTTATGCTCAGCCAGAATGAACCTGGATTTTTTATGCATTTGCAAGAAAAAAAGCAAATAAACATGTAAGGAAGGTTACTCTATAATTAGCATTTAATAGTTATCCCCCTTGACAAATGTTACCGAAAATATAAACCCTCACATGGTGTATTATATAAGTAAATAAAAATTACATATTTCAAACTTTCTTTCTTTTAAACAAAAAGTAATGGATTGATGAAGAAGTTGATTTGATCAGAAATTAAAAGATAGCAACCCTTAAAAAACACATACCTTTTGGTCAGTGATGAGCCCACTTATGACATCAACGGTGCATTCTTCCTGTGCAGAATCTGCAATTTCAATTTCCAAGAAATCTGTGTTACTGGGATCAGGGAATATAAACAATTACAAAGATAATCTAAAAACATTCTCGGTTGTTCAACCAACAAATGGGGTTAATTTGAACATGAAAATCTGCAATTATTAAATCAATTTTTCTTGATGACTTCAGTGTGTTGCCCTGGCCACCAAATTGCCCAGAACTCAGTCTCATTGAGCACTTATGGGATGTGTTGGACCAACAAGTTTGCTCTGCAGAACCTCCACTGTGTAACTTGCAGCAGTTAAGGGACCTGTTATTAACCTCCTGGCACCAGATCCTGAGGCAACCTGTAGAAGTTTTGCAGAGTCCATGCCTGATCAAGTAAGAGCTGTTTGCAGACACATGGAGGACCAACACCTTATGAGGCAGGTGATCCAATGTTTTGGCTCATCAGTGTATGAACAATTACAAAGATAATCTACAAACATTCTCAGGTTTTTAAACAACAAATGGGGTTAATTTGAACATGAAAATCATATGTTATGAAAGAAAGTGATTCTGCAATTATTAAGTCAATTTTTGTTGATGAATCTGTAAGCCATTTGATGACATTAGCAATCAAGATCATAGACCTTTAGTTAAAGCAAGCACTTACTTGAATTTAGATAAAAACATATCAATGTTGTGTCTGACTCATTACTGACATATTGGATAAGAAAAGAAGAGATAGGTATTCATGCAGGTTGTAAAATCTGCTAGATTTAACATACGATAAACAGAAAATACCATCAAGAAATCATGAAAGATTCCTCAAACAATTATTGTGCTAAAGGTCTTTATTGAGTTGAAGAATGAGATGTTCACAGATAGATATCCCTATTGTAAGAGTTAGGAAGAAGTGAATATATTTACCCAAAAGGAATTTTTCTGACTTTGCAGCTGAAGGGGTTTTCAGAATTTGGATAACCTCTGTCAGCATTGTGGATGTCTTAACAAACAGCAGAATGTAAATGGGTCTTTTGTAATTCTGTGGTAAATTCTCGAATTGTGTTAAAATATTTTGACAGAATTCCGCCAGATGTTCTGATATTTCAGTAGGAATGCTAATTCCAATGGTGTGGGGAAACATTTCATTTTCGGTAACAAATTTCAGACACTTTTCCAAAAGAAATTTCCAAGAATATGTCTTTTTCTCCTTAATTGCTGGCACTAAAAGAATGATGTGATGATTCAAGGAAAATTTCCATGATTCATTCTTTAAAATTTTGTAATTGTCTCTGCTGCTCTCATCCATGATATCATAGCCTGAAAAATAAATGATAACATTTCTATAACAAATATCAAAAACTAGGTTTTTATTTCTCTATTTTGTTCATCTCTTTCGTTTTGTACTCTAAAAAATAAATGGTGACATTTCTATAAAAAATATTAAAAAAAAAATATTGAAAAGACAAATAAATTGTTATTTACAATGTGAATCATTGTGAATCGGACCGCCTACTAAAAACTCAATAGTGTTGAAATTATCAACAAAAGTATAGCCTATAATTTATCCCAGGGTTAAGTCAATATCCACACAAAAGATCAGACCACTGGGACTTTTAGTTTGGCCATGATGCTCACTGCAGACATACATACATACATACATACATACATACATACATACAGGCACACACAAAAATAGTGACTTTCGCATAGTATTAGAGATGGACATAGGCAAAATGTTAGGATGTTATCGACTTAGAATATGGAATCAAAGGGTTAAATCAAAGGATTAGAACAAAATGCTACTGACCTGATGTTGATTTAGGTATCTTCCAATCAATACTGATGAGAGAATCCAAAGGAATATTTTCAGGGTCAGAGTTCACAACACAAGAAATGCTTGTCAGTGGATTTATCTGAAAAACTACAGGACTATCTCCAACAATCGGAAGTTGATATGGACTACCTTTCACCTGAAAATTCTTTTCGATATCTGATAAAAATTCGTTCTTCTCTTCACACAGCAATTGATATTGGTTTTTGTCAAGTAAATAACTTTGGCAAGTGACTTTCCTTATCTCTTCTTTTAGCTCTGCAAGACGGGTCTCACTTATATTCCTGATCAAGATTCCATCTTGAGCCGTTTCATGTGGCAATAAATCTAAGAATTTCTCATTGTGCCTCACAAATTCCATCACATAAGGAGAGGTTTTAATTGACAGTGACATCTTTGAAAGAATCGACACAGATTCTGCTGCTGTAGTGCACACGTATGTCTTCAAAAAGTCTGACAAAAAATGACACCAATGAATTTATTTTGCAAGGAATCAATAAATTCTTCCACTTTTTAATTTTATCAGCCTCAAAGACTCTTTGAATTCCATTGGTTGTATTTGTTTGCCCTTTGCTAGAAAAAAACAACTTTTGTTCAGATCCAATTTGAAATTCTCATCGTTGCAATGGTTGACAATCTTCACATCACACAAGAGTGATTTCTATGTTGGCAGATATTTTCACAAACAAACAGTTTTGTACAGTTGCCACAGAAGGTCACCTACAAAAATTAACAATGTATTAATGGATTTTCAAAAATCTTTTTGCATAAACACACACATCCATATATATGATGCTAGGAAAAGACAATGTGGAGACTCA
>VCCN01005937.1:86311-97575 GCA_006491835.1 Architeuthis dux | reverse complement strand
CAGATTGAGATAAGCCAAATGAAGATGTAATATTCATTAAAGAAAATGTATCAAGTGTACATTGAAATCTCTGGTTAAAATAACCGCGTGACAATATTTGGAGTGAGCATCAAGATCTTCTAGCTCATTTCTAAAACGATATATCGGATACGAATTCACTTGCCCATTAGGAGACTGTGTCTCGCGTCCACAATCAAATCGTTATATTGGACAAACTACTACTACTGTATCCTGCCGTCTCACTTGCCACCTCTCCGATCTGAGTGCTATTAGAACACGTTTAAACAAACACACACCCTTTCAAATTCCCATATGCCAAATTCTTGTTAACAACACACACATTATAAAAAACATCCATTGTGAAAAAAGACTCACCATCGTTGAAGCGCTTCTAATAAAATTTAAAAATCCAACCCTTAACAAAATCTCTTTTGGTCATGGACAGGGAGTTTTAAATGTGTTTAACAACTAACATCTGAAACACCCCTTCTAACAAATATTGCATTTGTCCATTACTTGCCTTGCACGCCAACTAACCAATGGTATTAATTTTGGCACTACTTAAACCGTGAAAATGACTCAACACACAATCAAAATCACCCGATCTGATATATCGTTTGGACGATACTTATATAAATTGCATCCAAACATATGTTCTCTTGTGCTTAAACAAGAAAAATTAACCAAAAAGATGAAAAGGTTTTCCTTGTCCGTTGTATTTAACATACAATAATGAAGGATTACTGCCCAAATACATATATATAATTATTGTGAATGAAAGGTTTGATGTATTTGTTTAATAAATCTTACCCATGATATCACAGGTTACATAAACAGCTAGTTAGAAACTGTCAACATAGCCAGCCTTAAAAACTGAAGAAACCTATGTATGTATCATGTATACAGCTGCATCAATGGAGCCAGACAGGCTGAAAATCTAAACATTTACTCATTATGTCTAGAAAAAACGATTTTGTTTTTTGAAACACACCCCCATAATAGTTTTCAGTTTGCAATATAAGTTTATGCCCAGCAGCATTCACTCGTTTTTAAAAAACTTTTTAATGATCACCATCCAACAAAAGGCGAGAAGTAACTTATTCATTGATCATCCCTTTTCCCAAATGATTTTAGTCATGTGACAGTTTGTATTGAGTGACTAACCAGACCTGTTTCTAAATATCAGCAAAATTCAATTTATCTTTCTTTTCCATTAATAACACCAGAAATCAAGGAAACTTGTGAGATCACTTTCTCACCTATTACCAGGGTCTGGAGGATGAAAGAAAAAATAAATAAAGACTAGATTGATCTCAGTATATAAAAACCGATTTCACTTTTTTTGTTTGTTGCTTTCTGTCATGCTAACAAGCTTGTGTTTGTGTGTTTGCCTCTACATCACTACTACTACAACAAACTGCTTTGTAGTATGACAGAAACCAACAAACAAAAAGAAAAAAAAGAAAAGAAACTCGATTGTTTTCCCAATTCTGTTGCCTTATTGTTTTAAAATTATTAACGAATAGAAAATTGACATAAAAATAAATTTTGTTTGAGTGCTGCATTTTTTTGTTTGAAATAGACAGTGGAATGAGGACATTCTGCCCCAACACTTCGAAGGGGGCCCCTCGTCTCAACATCCCATTTAGGACACCCACCTGAAGAAAGCAGTAGGATACTGTTGTGTTCTTGTAGTAGCTGTGTGAAATTAGAATGCGTTTTGATTCGTAATCTGTTTAAGCGTGTTAAGAAAAGAAGACAGAACAAGATAACACGTGTGATAGGGTTGATTAGCCTGGTGAAAGTGACCCTTCCCTGGTCCCACTTCCGGCTCGCTCTTTTGGGACCGGGAGTGGAACAGGGATTGCTGGGAGCTTCCTCGGCATGTTTATTTATGTAGATATATTTATATAAACATTATAGATACTACAGACAAAATGTTGTGTTCAAAAGATGAACCAAGATGAGGACAACAGCCCGAAAAAAATTTGTACTACTCTTTATATAATTGTAAACCTTTTTCTTTTTTTTAAAGTAAAAAGCCATTTTCAAGATACAATATCATGATTAGCCAAAAAGGACAAAAGAAACTGTCGCATTCTGCAAACAATCTGGTAAAAATGTAATACAGTCGTACTTCTTTAATCTGTTGGGATTTGGCCACTGCTGGACCACAGAAAATGAAGGAGAACAGAATTTCTTTTAAAAATGTCGAAAATAGAATGATATATTAAGTTTTTTTTTTCCCCATGCAACATTGGATACTAGGTGTTAATATAATTCATATAGTATCAATTATATTTTAATGAAAATCATTTGTGTTTGCTTATGCCTTTTAATTGGTTGTATTAAAAATAATTTATAAGATTCAGAATAGTTCAATCGTCCGAAGAACTATTTGAATCTTAATGACCCTTCTCAAAACTATAGAAAATATCCTAATAAATACATGTCTAATTTTATGTAAAAATAAACATTGAAAGTTGTCAAATTTAGATTTCTGTGATTCGATTGCAAACCGCAGTTAGGTATTTATAGAAAATATAGAAATTATCCTAATAAATACATGTCTAATAATATGCAAAAATAAACATCGAAAGTTGTCAAATTTAGATTTCTGTGATTCGGCTGCAAACCGCAGTTAGGTATTTATAGAAAACATCCTAATAAATACATGTCTAATTATATGCTAAAATAAACATCGAAAGTTGTCAAATTTAGATTTCTGTGATTTGGTTGCAAATCACAGTTAGGTATTTATAGAAAATATCTTGATAAATACATGTCTAATTATATGCTAAAATAAACATTGAAAGTTCTTCGATTCGGTTTCAAACTGGAGTTTTAACCGGTTTAACGAGTTGGTTTATAAACTGCTAAATTAAAGTTCAACAACAGTTTGAAGCCGAATTGAAGAAGAGCTCTATTGGCAGATCCACAAACTAATGGTGACAGATTCAAACTTGCCCAACCATGGGAGTTGCTGAATCATAGAGCAACAGATTAGAGAGGTACAACCTGTATTGACATTTTGTTGGCTTCTTAGGGATTTCCAAAACAAAGTACCATTTTCTATGGAAAGCTGTTTTTTCTTCTTCTTTGTTTTTGCAACAACGGAAAGAGAGAGAAAAAGTCTTCTCCTAATATCAACTCAAGTGTATTTTTGTGTGTGTGAATTCCAGGCACTGTTAAACTTGTTGGTATTGCAGTCCATATCTCTCTTAGTTTGAGATTTGCCATTTTATTTCCTGATCCAAGACATCTTTTGGTGTTATGCCATTAGCTTCAAGTTCCAGAGTGACCCTGTACAAATATCCTGGGTCCGGATAGCCATATCTAAAAGAAAGAAAAAAAAAACAGGTCTGGTTAGTGACTCAATAGAAACCTGTATGTGACCAATGTCTTTTGGCAGGATGCTGTGTTGGGAGTGATTAATTAGAAAATTGGGAAAAGGGGTGATTATTAAGTAAGTTACTTTTCTTAACTTTTCAAAAAACAAGTGTGAATGCTGCTGGACACAAACTAAGGGACCAATTTTACATGAACTTCCATTGTAAATTGAACACCCATTAAAAACCTCTTCAGGAGGGTAATTTAAAAAAAAACAAAAAAGATATTAAAGTTAAAAGTTACTTCTCTTGCAATTTGTTTAGCAGTGATCACTAAAAAAGTCTGAATTTTCAAAAAAGCGGACACAAACTAAGGTATCAATTCAGCATAAACTGACTGACACCCACCCCTCTAAAAAAGTATTATGGGTGAATTTTAAAAAAAACAAAAAAAAAAGAAGTTTTTTTTTTAAGGAGTAAATGTTTAAATTTTCAGCCCCCTAGCTCCATTGGTACAGCCTCTATACATAGCCAGCCAGACCAACTCAAAAACTGAAGAAACCTATTTTGACAGTTTTGGTTTACGGTTTCTAATTGCTGATAAGCATAAATGGGACAATAACGCTTTCAGGGACCCAAATTCAGAAAAATTCATTTTTTAAAAAGAATCTGGTGTTGAGATATATTAGAAATATTTCCTGCCTTTCCAAACAGAAATTGCAAATTTTACAACACTCTCTTACAAAAATGTATTTGATTTTAATCAAAACAAGGATGCCACAGTCAAACTTTAATTAATTTAATTAAAACAAGGATGAAATGTAGAATTCAGACACCTTTAACTACATGAAAAGAATATTGTGAAGAAATAGTATTTTAAAAGATTTAATCAAAACTAGGATTGTGTAATTAAATAAATGAAAAACAGTGAAGACCAAAAAATTAATCTTTCAAAAGGATAAAATTTTGGTCCCCGAAAGCGTTATTGTCCCGCATAAACCATGTGAAGACCAAAATATAGTTATATACTAGCTGAAAATCTGCCTGTAGGAGAGGATTTTCAGCTAGTGGAAGGGCTAAATAGGGGCTTTTGGCCCCAATAAGTGATCATGGATTTGAACTATACAAATTATCAGCATTATGAACACTTAGATCACACTTAATTTAAATATCTGGGTGGATTTCACAAAAGATAGGTAAATTATAGTAAGATAAATAGGTAGATTTCACAAAAGATAAGTGAATCATAGATAGATAGATGGAAATCAGATCATTATTATTGGTGTGAGCATGAACAGACCCCACTATATTATTTATTATTCCAAAAATCCAAAAAAGTTTTACTTTAAAACCTTCCCCTAAACCCAATGAGTATGCCCTGCACCCATGGTTAAATGGTTTCTATAGCGTGATAGATCAACAGGCAAACAAACGGACAGATGGACACCACTGAATTTTATATAGATTGATGAGGATCAAGGAGTTGACTGTAATAGAGTGATGGTTAACAAGCTAGTCTTATCACAAATAATTACTAGTATATGCAGTTCAATTCTCAATGAGTGCTCTAATATCGTAGCCCTATGTCAGACAAGGCTAATATTTTCATTTATGCATTTAACCCTTTGGTGACTGCCCCAAAATTCCCTATTTTATTATTATTTTCACCATTCCCTATTCAAACAAATGTAACTTGGGGTTATTTTAAGTATATCCATCATGTTATATATTATTTTAAAGCTTAATAAACAAGCTAAAAAACTGCACTGTGTTTGGTTCCATTTATACATATTTATTTATTGATAATACTTATTAATTGCAATTTGCATATTGTGCAATACTACCAAATATGGACTCAACAGTAAAAGAAAATGGCATTTTGTTACATTTTTTTTAACACTTTCTATAAACAAAACAAAGCATATCATGCAATGAAAATACACAAAAAAATTTCAGCCAAATATGTTTTATTCTCTAAGAGTTATAGATCACTATCAGAGTGGTGTAATAAGCCTATTATTCTACGGCCTCTACCATTTCTATATACAATACATAAAGTATTTATATATACATTTATATTATACATATGCTTTCATTTGACTTGTCTTCTCCCATTTTCTCTCCTGTCTGGGATAATTGGGTCATCATTCTTGACTTTTGGGGTGAAATGTAAATAGAGAATATTCTGAGTGATTTTTCAATGATACTACTACTACATATTATCGGGTATTGTTTATGTTTTAATGATTTCTTTTGGTCAGAATCTGATTGGCTATGGTACAACAAGTATTGTATTACAATTTGTTTTTGTTTTTTTATTTTCATAGCAACCAATACGTCATCGTTCCTCCAAAGGGTTAAACATACAAATAACGCCGAGTTATGTGTCATAATGATTCCTGGGGTTAAGTTGACTTTTGTTTCTTTTGCATAAGATATCTTAAATATTCTATGTTAAGCCACAAGGTATACAGCTTTCGCTGCTAACAGAAAGTTGAACATTCCAATAAAACCTTTTCATAAGCCGAGTGTTCCCAGGCTCAAAAAATAGTCATGGTGGTATGTTAGGCCGAGTTGTTGGAGGTTGGGGTGGTGGGAAGTACAAGAGACTGGGGTGTAGAGTTGAAGGGAAGAGGGTGTATGCAGCCTCCTTAACGGCTTGTTGCAAAACAAACGATGTACGCTATTTTCGCTTTTCACCTTTTTTAGTAAAAGAGAAAAAGTGGCATAAAGTATACTTTCGAAAAGCTAACTTTATTGTTGGGTATAGTCATTAATGTTAAACATTAATGTTATATGATTTATGTGGTACTAGCAGGGCTCGAAATTAATGTCGTCCCGGGGACGGTAAAAATGTGTTTGGGACAAACAAATATCTTCCCTGGGATGGAAGTGATTTTATTTTTTTTATTTTTTTTTTTAAATCACTTCCGTACCAGAGGTGTTTGGGGAAGATATCTTTTTTTTTTCTTGTGAGGTGAGGATTTTTCCCTCACGACGGTTAAAATTGACGGCTCAGGGGCGGTAGTTAATAAAGTCATTCTGGAGCCCTGGGTACTAGGGCATTTGCATCCTGGACAACTATGTCCCGGTCAAATGCGTCACGTGTCATTGGCATCCCTGGACATTGGCATCCCAAGCTACTTATGAACAAACATGTGTCTCTCTCACTAGGAAGGTCTCACTAGGAATGTGAGCGGCTAGGGACTCGACCAACCTCAGTCTCCTTGTTAAGCACTGTTCACATGCTTCTTCGAATTGGTTTTACTGGTACATTTATTTATTTTTCACTTAATATTAAAAAAAAAAAAAACTGAATAATTTTTTGTTTTATTCTTACTTTGTAAGAATCCGGAATTGGACATACACCAAAAAAAGCCCCTCACTAAATCACACCGGTGCTGTAGTAAAAAGTATCCGCTACCAAAAAGATTCTGTGTTGTCATTTTTTTTCGCTTTATATTTTATTGATTTAAAGGCAATCGTAAGTTTTAATTCCGTCATATTCATTGTGTGTTGTCGTTTTATTTTTTATTTAAACAAACAATATTTTACAATAAATTTATTAAAAATCTACAAAACAAACAATAACTTATTATTTTAAATTGATATGACTACCTTCATCTTAATTTTATTAGTTCCTTTTTATCGGAACTTTTGCTAAGGCCATTTACCCTCCATCAGTGAGTAAATACTGTTGATCGGAAAACAAAGAATAAACCTTAGGAGCAAAAGCAAAAGTTATTAATATATTCATTATTTAATAATAACTTGCTTAAAGGCCACCTTCACTTATATTCTTTTTAAAAAATTTATATTATAATTATTTGCAAATAAATAAATAAGGGAAATGACTCTTTAATTAGTATTAGATATTTTATGACAATTAGTTATACTTAATAGTAGGGCTGCCAAATAATTGTGCATTTTGTGATAAAATCATACAATTTGGTAAACTTATAGCCAAAGGCATTAAAAAAAACTTGGATATGGAGCCATCATGAATTTTCAATATGTTGCACATGGCAGCTAGTGACAACTGTTTTTAGATCAATTTTCCTATCAGCAATGGATATAATTTGTTATTGAGGACATGATTAGTTGAATTTATTTACCATACATAGTTTTGGGGAATTGCCATTTGGAAAATACATGCAAGTCATTGAAATTTTCAGTTAAGTGGCTCCACTATAATTAAAAGGAAATCACTGCTACCCATATATGCAGTGTTGGGGTGATTAATTACAAAGTTGGAAAAAGGGGTGATCAATGAATAAGTTACTGTTTTTGCCTTTTGTTAGGCTGTTATAACTAAAAAAAGGTCTGAATTTTCAAAATATAAGCGGGCACAAACTAGTAGGCAATTTAGCATAAATTTACATTGCATATTGAACCCTCCTCTAAAAACCTATTTAACCCAAGCAATAAACCAGTGTTGTGGGTAGCGGTGATTAATAACCATATTTCACCATGTATAATCCACACCCATGGATTGAGCTTCAATTTCGAATGAAAAATACATTATCCTGTGTATAAAATCATGAGCTCAAAATTTGTGGGAAAAAATGCGGGTTATACATTGAAATATACTGTAAAATACAGTACATGGAAACCAGTGGTCCAATAGGACCAGAAATTGCTTTATTCTCCATTTAGAGCATTTTAACGGTATTGTACTAACAGAAATTGGGCTACAATGTGCCGTTTCTGTGTAACTTTATTGTTTTTTAGTCATACAAGCATACAGAAATTGTTATCATTATAATATAGACTGTTTACAAAACTTCATCTAATTTACTAGTAACCAGTAATAGCCAGTAATTAAATTTACTAGTAACCAGAAAGCACTCAGCGAGTGCATACCCTGCCAACTCCATACACTAAAAACTGAATGAAAATCAGTTCATACATAGCTACGATACAGGGGAGTGTCACGGCGTGAATGCTTTAGCACACACACACCTGTCATGGTAATCGAGTGGCAAGGTCAAAACAATACACATGAGACAGGAATGAGGAATTAACTGTGGAAAACTGCAGATGGGAGAACACAGCACAGAAAAACAATCAAAGAAAAAAACAACACAACTTCTGGGTTTTTTTTGGTGAAGCAATAAATTGTGGTTTATGTATCAGAACAAGAAGATTCTGGGGAGAGAAAACAGTCCGGTTCAAATGTTCAAAATGTTCAAATGTTTGAAAATGTTGGTGTGGTCAACAGTCCTTTAGAAAGGCAAAACGAGAAGAAGAAGAGCCGATATTTCCTCGGAGAGAACGCGATCGCGTCCGAATGATCGAAGCGAGTCTACCAATAGGCAAGTCAAAACACTAACCGTTTTTTCTCAACGCCTTCGTTCGCTGAGCTGCGAATAGCAGGTTTTCGTCCCTATTCACTCCACCACCGGAGCGCTACTGTCGTCCTCCTCCCTCTTCCGCGCCAATTTCCAATCTTTTTTTAAATTTTGAAACCTTCCCCTATGTCCAGTGAGTATGCATGTCAAATTTGGTTGTGATGCGCCCATGTTTAAGTGGTTTCTATAGCGTGTCAGACAATCAGACGGTTGTTACTTAAAACAATCGAAGAAAAAACAACACAACTTTTGGTGAAGCAATAAATTGTGGTTTATATATCAGAACAAGAAGATTCTGGGGAGAGAAAACAGTCCGGTTGAGGAAAGTCAAAAGTGGGTTTCAAATGTTCAAAATGTTCAAATGTTTGAAAAGATTGGTTTGGTCAACAGTCCTTTAGAAAAGCAAAAACAGAGATAAAGAACCTAATTTTCCTCGGAGAAAACTTGATTGTCCATAGGACTGACTACTTTACTGGAAGCAGTCTACAAAATTAGGCAAGTCAAAAACACTAACCTTTTTATCACAGCCTTCGTCCACTATTCTCTGAATATATCAGGATCCGTTATTTGCACGTTGCGTCGCTTGAGCTCCTACTGCTGTCTTCCTCATTTTTCCTTCTACTCCGCGCCAGTCTTAAATCTCGAAGAAACAAGATTTTCATATATCTTTTCTTTGTCTTCCAGGCACCAGTTTTTAAATTTTGTCTAAATGAGAACCTCATTCGTTTGCTTACATTTCTTCGTTCCTTCAATCAAAGGGCCATAACTCCAGTTGGAGAAAACTAGAGTTATCTCTATTCTACTACAGGGAGGTAGCTTTGTGCAAGGTTCGAAGATGCACGGGGGAGGTAGCTTTGTAAGTTTAGTCTATGCAGTGGAGTTCACTGTGTAAGGTTCGACGATGCACGGGGGAGGTAGCTTTGTAAGTTTAGTCTATGCAGTGGAGTTCACTGTGCAAGGTTCGACGATGCATGGGGGAGTTTCGACTTCATTTTTTGAACTATTGTCTTAATACAGTAAACCCTCGCTATAACAAACTAATTAAGAGGAGGGCATTAAAGCCGAAAGTTTGTGATACCCGATGGTTGCTCCTTGTTTGGTAGTTCACCGCATTTAACGAACATCATTCAGTAAATCCAAAGGCAGTTCGGTTGCCCCTTGTTCTATTTTTTATGGTCCACATGTTTGTCGCATTTATATGGTCCATTTCGTTCAGTAAATCCGAAGTGAATTTGGATGGAGTGGAATTCACTGAGAACCTTTGGAGATATTGTGTGAACAGACAAACAGACCTCTTCCAACTTTGTTAGCAGGGGTACATAATATAAAAAAGGAGAGTGAAATGAGTTATTGCCTACCTGCTGGGACCACCTATAATGTTTGTTTTATGGTGAATGTCATTCCAAGTTACAACATCGGTCTTGTTGGTTGTTCTAGAGTCTCCAATAGTGAAGATGAGTTTCTGCACAAAAGCCCTCTGGATCATCTTGAGAACAGTTTTACCTTCTTTATTTGAAGGTAAATAGGCAGTTCTCCTTGCACCAAGAAAACTCCTTCTGGGATTTGGGTGATCTTTCTGTAAAAATTTTAAAAAGACCAAATATAAGAATATTAACAGAATGATTCCAGTTTTGATTTGATGCTTTGTTTGAGGAATTTTCTGATGAATTCTTTGAGGAATTTTCTGTTATCTTCTCCACTTGGAAGATTGGCACAACCCAATCTTCCTACTCCAGTTCACATTGTACCATACCAAGCTAGGCTTCTCACAAGAGAAAATTATATTTATGAAAAACATGCTTTTCCAGGTTTGTTTTTATGATTATTATTTTAGTTTTCTATTACTTTTGACAAAGCTTTATTATTATGCATAGTTTTGAGAAGGGTGATTAACATTCAAAGAGTTTTTCAGACGATTGAACTCCTTGTTGTTTGTGTTGTTAACATGTTTTGGATGATCCATTCTATGGCCTTCTTCAGGAGTACTATCTGAATGTGATGGTGATAAACAGAATCTTTTTTTTCTTTCTCTCCAATGATAGCAATGCTTATAACGTAGGATTCAGGTCAAGGCGAAACAAAGAACTGGCCTGGAAACCGTACCACTGGGGTCATTCACTGAAGGCGACAAAATTGGAATGACTCATAAGCAGAGTGGTCTTTTTTTTTTAATTTTTAGTTTATTCAAAGTTTTATAATTTTTCATGTTACAGTTGGATTGTTTTAAGGGTGTACAAGTCAAAGTGAAGTATGTAAGTTATTCTTAGATTTACTTCTTTCCTTGTTCCAAGAAAGGTACGCCATTTGCTTTTTATTGAAAAATATTTTACATTGTCAAATTTATGAGATATTCTCCAGTTATAAAGAATTTAGTCACAAAATGTAATCTCCGAATTTTCTTCTTGATAACACCACACATTTTGACGAAAAACATCATTTTTTTGCATGCTTTTTTAGCTTCTGTTTATCATGAATCTCAAATTTTTAATTTCATGTTTTTAGCTATGTCCAAGAAAGTGATATGTGATGAAAACAATGCCAAAAAATAATGTAAATATTTTCTTTGAAGTTTTAATTTCGGATT
>VCCN01005937.1:17396-42986 GCA_006491835.1 Architeuthis dux | reverse complement strand
TGGTACCGACTAAACCACAGGTAACAACCAGGGTACTTTGGCAAAGTGGTACCGGCTAAACCACAGGTAACAACCAGGGTACTTTGGCAAAATGGTACCGACTAAACCACAGGTAACAACCAGGGTACTTTGGCGAAGTGGTACTGGCTAAACCACAGGTAACAACCAGGGTACTTTGGCGAAGTGGTACTGGCTAAACCACAGGTAACAACCAGGGTACTTTGGCGAAATGGTACTGGCTAAACCATAGGTAACAACCAGGGTTTGCAGACATAACAATTGGCGATAAGAAAACCTAAAACAACATTTTAAATTTGAAAAATTGAATTTATAAAGTAAAAAAGAAATTTATTTGAAAAATTAAATGCTAAACCTTAATTAATGAATGAATCTTGGATCTCATAGGTTCAGGTGACATAAACTCATTTTATTTTCGTTTGTTTTTTATTTCGTTTGGTTTTGTTGTTTTACTCTACAGTCTCTTTGTGAAGATGGAAAAAGTTCTAAGAAAAACTTACGTAATTTTCCCCAAAATGCTTCTGTCCATTATCATAAGCTGTTATAATCATTTCTGCTGGCTTTGTTTTGCTGACGGCCACCAAACGAGGGGAAATCTTTGGTAGAGTCTAGAAAAGGAAAGAGAGAAAAATAAGAAAAAATGAGTGAAAGTAATTGAAAACAGATTCAATGAAACAAAATATATATAACTAAACAACCAAATGCTTTAAAAAAAAATCCCCTTTACAATGCAATGTAATCAGCTGAAACCTTTTGCCTTAAGTGCCTCACAACACCCCATTCAGTAGCCCCAACCTTGCCTCACAATACCACCACACTCTAACCATAACCCTGCTTCACAACACCCTCCCCGCCCTGTCGGCTGGGGCCTAGAATATATGCCGACTGCATCTCCAGTAGAGGGGTAAGATCCCTACCCCCCACAAACAGGGGTCACCTGATTTTTCACCAAAGTCACAAGACTCTATTTAAAAAAAAATAATAACCTTTCACTAAAGTCACAAGACTCTAGTTAAAAAAAAAATAACCTTTCACCAAAGTTGCAAGACTCTAGTTGAAAAAATAATAACCTTTCACCAAAGTCGCAAGGCGCTAGTTAAAAACAAAATAACCTTTCACCAAAGTCACAAGACTAATTAAAAAAAAATGACCTTTCACCAAAGTCGCAAGACTCTAGTTGAAAAAAAAATAACCTTTCACCAAAGTCGCAAGGCGCTAGTTAAAGACAAAATAACCTTTCACCAAAGTCGCAAGACTATTTAAAAAAGATTTTAAACTGATTTCAGCATTAATTGACCCATCAAGGGTTGATATTCCGCTAAACAAATCAATAAATCAACAACACCCTCCATCCCTAACCTTAAACCCACTCTATTATCTTAAACCTGCTTCAAAACTTTCCCTCTCCATAAGGTTAATTTATTTTTGAATAAAGGAATTCCTAGACCAACAATTTCATAGACTGGATAAAATATCTCAATCTTGGCAAACTTTGTTTTCCTACCGTAACAAGAACAATCTTCAAATTAGGGATGTCAACCAATATGTAAAATTCATATACCCTTACTGTGATTTGAACTCACGACCATCTGATTGCCAGGAGGCTGTCTTACTGAGGTAAATTGACAAGTCTTAGATATTAAGGAGAATGTATCATACAGATACGCTCAAGCTTATTTCATTCTAATAAATAAATAAATACATTTATACTTTTTTATTTATTATATATACAATACAAAAGTTAAAGTAATCTTCATTCGCAGTAGAAGTTGGAATAGAGTTTGTCCCTGCAGCAGCCAGTCTTGTTTGTATTGTGAATAGCAGTGGACATATTGAGCCAGTTATTTAAAAAATGAAAAAGCCTTTCAACTTTCTCATTTTCTTTTCTATGATATTAAACTAGTGGGAACTGATACATCAAAAGTTGCAAACATTTTGGCCAGCAGTGGTCAAGAGAAAGAGACCTATCCTGCTGCAGGATAACGTAAGACCTCATACTTCACAAACCACCCGGCAAAAACCAATGCAGTTAGGCACTGAGGTCCTGCCCCACCCTCCCTATTAACTGGACCTGATATCTATCTCAGTCTATTCATATCTATCTATTTCTGTCTATTCATATTTGTAAATGCCAGTACATAAGACAGACATTTAAAAAAAAAACAATCTATGCACATATTACACTGTGTTCAAATTGCTGGAATTATGACTAGGAGGCTGTCTACCGAAGCTCAATATGGACAGTTATGGGGCTTGGGTTAGTTGCAGAGTGGTGGTCTTCCAAATACCTTTGTAAATTATTCGTCTTATAGACTGACATATATTGTATTCAAAGGTAGCAAAGGTTTTGATGGTCACTGTTGACCAAATCCAAATTTCTTTTTTTATTTAAAATACAATTGGTTTGGGCCTAAAATTCTGTCTTATTCTTTTTCTAACTTCTTTGAGCTAACAGCAAGTAAGTTTGTGACTTCATGTCTATCACGACAGATCCACTTGACATAATTTTCATTTGCCAAATGGATTTTTGGTACAATCATAGAACGACATTCAAAACATTTTTCACTTGATGTCTATACTGTGCCCTCCTCTGACACAAAAAATAAAACTTTTTCATCCCCACCTTAACTATATTAACAAAACAATTTACATACTACTTTTCATAAGAGTAAACAAGTTTTCAAGTTTAGCTGGGTGAAGATAACTATTTGGACAAAGCCATATCTAATACATGACTACCTTTCTCAAGTGAACTACGAATAGACCTTAAGGCTTGCAAGACCAATGCTCTGCAAGAGATGATATTCATCATATCCCCTGTAGTTTAAAAAAATATATAAAAGTGTTGGTTAACTGCCCACATGGTCAAATGAGGACATTCAAAATTCGAGCACATTTCAAAATCCTTCTGACACTCTTATATAAGTAATAAATATGGTTACTGCATACACATGACCTAATATGCTATAAATTACAGGAAAAAAACTATGAGTGCTTAATCTAGCATACCGTTTGAGTGAGAACCTCTCAAAATGGGCATTGTCTTTTTAAATTTTGAATGTTTGGCCATTTTCAGAGCCTTGTAGGAGGAAACGTTACATAAGATACACCTGATCTGGTTACATGTTTGAATTCCACAGAAAAGGTTAGCCGTAGTCACAAAGTTTTAAAGCTGTAAATGCCATATCAAAGCAGCTATAAATGTTGCCGGTTGGGCGGAAAGGCTCGTTCCTCAAAATGCATAAAATTGTGTAAGATTTCAAAGATTTTTAATTTTAAAACTATTAGAGATACAGACCTAATCTTTTGGATTTCTCCCTAAGTTTGGTATAGGGGCACCTGTGACGTTTTTCAGGGGAATCTGAGAGGGTGACCTTGGGAGAGTTCCTAAAATCAGGTGATTTGATATAGAATGACTTATCGGCAATAAGCGTGGAAGCTCTCAGTGGGGAGGGGTTCTATCATTACAGTTTTATCTTATCAACACAGCACAGATGTGCCATCCCAGATCCCAAATTTGAACAGAGGAAAACGAAAAAAAAATCTAGTGAAGAAAAATGTACAGATAGTTACTCAAATTGTAACAACAGAAGATTGGTCAAACCCTAATACAACAAATGACCTCCTACTTTAAAGATACCTGCTGTAATTTTGAGATAAGTCTTTCATTCATTCAGAGTTGTTTGAACTAATGATCTCATTCTTTTTGTTGTTATCACAACATTTCGGACGATGCATGCTGCGGCCTTCTTCAGGTGTATAATCAGTATAGAAAAGAAGTTTATCTATTTTTCCCTAATAATGCGAACCGGGGCACTACTGACATACTGTGGGCCTTCCGAATATAACATATATATTTTTTTTTATTTTTTACACATCCATACAACCTTCCTCTCCTTAAGGAATTTGTTAGTTTTGTTTAAAAAAAAAAATGATTTTTAAAGGTTGGGGTTGGGGGGGTTGGGGGTCCTATTTACAATATAAATATGTGAAAACGAAAACTTACTTTGCGCCACAGGAGTTATCTTTCCTTTGTTTTGATTTTCAAATGCCCACAAATGGCGCAAAGTGGGAGCCGGCAGATTCAACGACAACACTTTACCGATAACAATTTAACGAGATGTACAATTTATTGAGATATACAAATTACAGAGAAGATCAAAATGAAATAAGTCAGTAGTGCGACAGTGCCCAAACCAGAAAATGGTGTCCAACAGTTGGTTTGCAATAGCCGAAAAAGATAAAGTGAAAAGTAAAAGATGGGTTCACACTCACAGGGTTGGAGAATAGATTGGCCGAAACCTATGTGGTAACAACAAAAAGAATGAGATCAATAGTCCGAACAACGCTTGGCTCAGCTCAAAATTACAGAAGCTATTTTCCGTACTACACCCCAAAAAGGCCACAAAGAATCGCCTGGAAAACGAAACAACAACTCAATGATAATGATGAGGGGGGTCATGTGATCTTTCATTACGAATGTACAGCTGAAGGCCGTAGAATAGATCGACCGAAACATCGTGGTTAAAAAATGAGATCATTAATAGACCGAACTCCTTGAAAGAATTGGAATAAACTATTTTTTTTAAAAATTGAATTACCCTTCCTTCCAGACACTTTTATACACTCAGTACGGTGTGCGTGCTATTGAATGTCTGTTCGTTACTGTATTTAAAAAAGAAATCCTTAGTATTTCAGCACTTAAAAATAGTTCAAATGCGTTCGTATTTTCCTAGGAGGATAGTGTTTTCAATTTCTATTATGTCGTAATATGTAAATGTGTGTATGAATCCATGGAAAAATGTAAGATTGCTGTTTGTGGATTTTTATTTTTGTTATCTTTTAGCCTAGGGAAGTGATGTTAATATAAAGCAATTCGATATTTCATTAAACCTGTTTCAAAGTAGTGTGGATAATGGATTGTGTACAATTAAAAAATTAATAAAAACATTAGGAGTTTGACTTTAATATTAGTGGTTTAGGTAAATCTACTCGTGACTCGAATCAGACTTCATTATTACGTAACAAGAGAAACGTTCTACTATCTGTCCCATAATAGTTGTTACATTTGCATATAAAAAATCATAATTAATGTAACAAATATGGGACAGAGTATTTGTTTTCACGAAAAGACCATTCCTCCGTGTCCGTGACATTGGTTGTCCCTTTTAGTGTCAAAGTGTTTTGTCAGTTTTTTTCTTCCCTCCCTCGCACAAACTACCTTAGGTCGTCTCAGCAGAGCTTGTTCCATTCTCTGGGTGACATTTTTCAGAGCCTGTCCAATTTCTACCTCGGCCATTCTTGCGATATTACCGATCAACATCGACTCAATCCTCTGACTTTGTTTTCTCTCTCACTGTTGTTTTTCCTTCAGGTACAAGTCATCGAGAGTGATCTGCCCCTCATTCAAAATTTCGCTCATAACCGAAAGATGTCGCTGCTCACCTAACACACGTGTACTTCCTGTTTCTTTTAGTTTTAACCTGAACTAACTGTTTCGATGCCGGGTTGGTGAAGCTAGTTATCACACGCTCAAAAAGAAGTCAGGAAAAAACGTTAATTAAAATACAGGGCGAAAGTAGCTTGTTCTTTTTTTTATCATCATGTAACTTTAAAAATTGATGATTTGAAAACCTACTTCTTTTTTTTCTTTTCTACACGGATAGCCGTTAACAACAACAACAACCTGTTTATTTCAGCTGTGTTTCCAACTTAGATATTTTATATCTAGATTTAGATATTTTTTTGTTGCGTTTAGATATAAAAAATTGAAGTTAGATATCGGATAGCAGTTTAGATATTTTTAGATTTTTTGGATAGCAGTTTAGATATTTTTAGATTTTTTTTTTGCAAAGTCTCGATATTTTTTAGGTATTTTAACCAAAATCTCGATATTTTTAGATATTTTATCTAAAATATCAAAATTTTGCCAAATCCTCTTGTTTTTAGATTTAATGAGGCTCATATTTTTAGATTATTTTGGATAAATCTTCATATTTCTTTTAGATATTTGGTGAAATTCAGGCCCTGCTATTTAGATATTTTTTGCCTAAAAGTTTTGGATAATTCTTTTAGATAATTTTCGGGAACAGCTAGATATTTATGGATTTTTTTTGGCCTCAATTTTGGATATAAACATTTCAAGGGTTGACAACGCTTATTTCACTCCCGGTTTGATAAAAAACAACTTTTATTTCACGCACGCAGTGGCCAAATCAAAAGCACCTACGATGGGAGTTGGTTTTATCGTGTTAGGTAAGATTTTCAATATTTATCTAGTTTGAGTGTGAAAACTTGTTCCCCTCGCCATTCATTGTTCAATGTTTTGTTTATTTATTTCCATTGTGTTTTGTTTACTGTTCGTGTTGACATTTTAAAGAGTAAGCCAGTGGTTCTCAAACTTTATTGTAATGACGGCACACCAAGAAATATACTTGACTTACGACGCGTCACACCGACTGTAAAAATGAAATGAATTAGACAAAAACAGATATTTCAGTTGTCAATGAAGGAAACTTTTATATTAGCCTGATACTGAATACGTACTCAGCACTCCTATTTTTCTTTTTTCATCTGTCGCTAACAGCTACAACAACCATATTGTGTTTTTTTTTTCTTTTTACATTTCACAAGTAATTTCTGAACTAATAAATCAACCCTTTTTATCTTAAGTACTTATTTATTTGTGACATAATTGTTTTTTTCGAATCAAACACTTTACCTTCCTTCTTTATCTTTAACAAACTGTTATGTTAAAAATCTGCCAATCGAAAAAAAAGAAATCCAGTAGTGTTGTTCGAAGTGCTCAAATGAAGTTTATTTATGTCATGCCATATGGATTATTCATACTATTATCATCTTTGTCGTTTTGTTGACAACGTTTTGGTCTTTGCAGTATTGACCGAAGTTCTGTAAAAGAAATATTGTTCCATTTTCGGGCTCTGGACTCCAGGACTAGTATCTTCATCTTTGTTGTTTTAATTAATTGCTTTGCTACGTTTCAGACGATGTGTTTCTTGACTTTCTTTCCTTATGATGAAGTATTGTTATTTTATTATATTCCATGTCGGACTAATATCCTCATCTTAGTTGTTTTGATCACTAAGGAGAAAAATGTGTGTACGAACAAAGACGCAATATACGACTGGAGAAGCAGTGGCGTAGCAAGGGTTCTCAGTGTCCTGGGGTAAAGATACTTTTGGCTCCCCCACTCTTAGAATGTTTTGATTACCTATTTTTAGTTGTGAGTTTTCTTGCTATTACGTTTTTTAGGTAGCTCAGGGTGTAATTACACTGGTCATGAAAAAAGTCAAGGCTTCTTACTGATGTAATCTTTATTTGTCACTGAAGTATCGGTACACTGTGAAAACTGCAATACAAGCGATGAAGCCATGAATTAAAAAGAGAAACAAGTGGTTTAAACAGCACGAATCAACAAATATAACATACATGGTGTTTGAACACAAAACGGCATAAGCGAGTTGAAAACGAAGAGCATAAATCAACAGATTGACAAGGAAACTAGCTTCTAGCTTGAAGCTTAAAAATGTGGCACTATCATAGGTTACAAATGAATCAAATTTAAAGGTAAATACTAGTCGAACTCAATTAAATAAAGTGCATAATTGTTTTAACGTGTTCTCCTCTTGACTGACTGTAGAAATTATTCAGGAACAAGTCTTTGTGTTTGAGGAGCTCAGAAAAAGGTGGGAGATATCTTGAACACGTGGGGTTAAACTGAACTGATTTTCACGGTCGTATATAGGGTGCCATGTGAATGGGTGGTGGTGGTTGTGTGTGTAGGAACATGTGTTCCTAATTAGCCACAGCGCCTTTTCAGGTCCACCGATAAGTATTTGGGGCATGTGTTTCTAATCAGATGAGATGCTTTTATTCTCCATGTTTACTTCTAAAACGTTATTAAATAAAACCGTGTTTCAATAATCGAGGAATGTAATGTTTTACAAAATCTAATGTTCGTGAGATTTTTAATAGAATTATTTCAATTTTTTAATTAGATACAGATATTCATTGAAAATGTATTGAGAACCAGAATGCAATAACTTGTTAGCCCCTAGTTTTTTGTATTATTAATAAAAGAAAAATATGCAAAAGTAATTTTTTTACGACTAACTTTGTTATTTTCTTGCAGTTGAATAAAAATTAAAGCTTCAAAAAAAATATTTATATTATTGCAATACGTTTTAGAATTTTTGTAGAAAGTGCATAGAGGTACCTATTTTACAGTAAGGTCATAAATCTATAACGTCTTCAAAACATAAAAAATATTTATATTATTGCAATACATTTTAGAATTTTTGTAGAAAGTGCGAAGAGGTACCTATTTTACAGTAAGCTCATAAATCTATAACGTCTTCAAAACATAAAAAAACATGTGTTATTTAATTATTTCACATTTTAAACATAAAATGAAACAATATGAAAAATGTATGAAGCAACTACAGCAGCCTCTTTTGTCTACAATTTATTCTTGCAAAGTTATCCATTACTTAATTATAATCCATCTCAATAGCCAACTCTCTTCCAATGAAGAGCAAAACTAACCCTGACAATCTATCCTTGCCCATTGTAGAACAAAGGTACGACTTCATGTGCTTGAGCTGGCTAAAGGATTGTTCTGCAACTGCGCTAGTTATTAGTAGGGTCAGAAAAATGAAGTACAATGTGGACAGGTTTGGATAAATGGAACACATATCATTGGTGATCATGAATTTAAGTACTTTATTGATGATCAGTTTCTCGGCACTTGAATTTGCCATACTGCTAGTGCTCATTATCTCTTTGTAAATGTCTTTGAATGAAAGAAGCTCTTGTATTATTTCAGTTTGACTTTGGATGACGTCTGAGTGCGTGTTTGCTAAAAATTCTCATTTGTTCACATTATCTACATTGTAAAGATGCTTTGCATCTAAAGCACTAAATTTGAAAGCCACTTTTTAAAAATGCTCAAATCTTTGCTATTTATAATAGAATCTAAGTACACTAAGAAGGATTCAAGTGTGAATTTTGATGAAAATTAGTTAATTTAATGATTATTTCGCTGGATTTGGGGAAAATCGTAGGAACACGAACACGCACACAGGCATAGATAGACACACACTGACTGGACATCTAAGACCATGCCGGCACACACACTTATCTAGACGGGGAATATAAATCACACCCCATACCACAACCGACTTAATAGCTGATACACAGAACCACCTAATCTAAACTCCCCCACCCCACCTGCTCGAAACCATACACAGAACTCTCAGCCAAAATTTAGGTCAATGCCCCGTCTTTTCCTCAACTAGAACAGCTCACTTCTTTCAACTATCCCAGCATGGATAGCTGCATTTTTCTGTAGTGTTCACACTTCTGATGAAGTCGCTTATAATGGCTGATGAAGAAGGGGATAAATGACTCCATTGGGGTTCAGTCATGAACAAGCAACAACAATAAATGCAAAGACAACCCTTTGAAAAACGAACGTTTATTCACTCAAACAAATAAGGCAAAATACGGGTTCAGATAGTGTCCATGTATGTTTATAATAGAGTGTTCATGGTGTTTTTGTGTGGGTTTTGTGACGGTGTAAATCAGATGCAAATTGTTAATTGTGCCTGAAAGTTCTTAATGATGCTAATGTGGTTTCTGTCGTTATGTTCGTGTGTGTGTGTAAAAATAAGGTTGAATGGGTTTACTAACATTTTCTTTTGAGATAAACTCTCGCCCTGTCCGGAGCCACATGTTTTTTACCACACGCACTCCGATGGGCCAAATCTTGAAAAGAAAGAGCGCGATTAAGTATGTGTGGTCGGGACCCTAGCCTGAGGAAAAGATAGAGATTTCAAAGTTGGCGCTCGTCACATGACAGCTTCTGGGCTTCTTATTGCCAGCCTATGACAACGCAGGAGGGGCCTCTGATGGGACAGGATACAATCCAGAGTGTGGAGAGCTCCACTTACGGGAGACAACACGTATTTTTGGATCACCACGTTCTCCTGTTTTCTCCAGTCGGATATTGCATCTTTTTTTGTTGTGTTGTGTACACATTTTTCTCCTTAATGATCTAAACAACCAAGATGTGGATACTAGTCTGAATGATAGATGGAATATTATAAACTATAGGCGCTATTTTAGTTTTAGGTTGACACGGTTTGACTATTATCATAGGTCTCTTTCATATTATTCATTTAACAGCTGTTTTATTCATCACTAAACACAACCATATTGTGATTCACTACAGTGATTATTATTAGTGATAAAAAACAATAGAAATAAAAGACAAGGATTTTGATTTAAAATAATTAGGCAACCTGTCACATTTATTAACTAAGCTTAGTATAGTATACCATTCACTCATGTCTCCCTGTCTGTTCACACAATATCTCCAAAAGTTCTCAATTAAATCTTTTGGGAAGTGTAGACCATGGGGAAAGGACAAATTGATTAAATTTGGGGGCAGATCCAGGAATTTCTTTTTTTCGATTGTGAGATATTTTCCTTTTTTTTTTTTTTTTTTTAATACATTTATGTACTCAGGTTTGCTCATACAATGTCTTCAAAAGTTCTCAATGAATTTCAATTACATTTTGTCGAAGGGTAGGCCATGGCCTGATGAAAATTGATTGAATTTAGGGGTTGATCCAGGAATTTTTTACAGCAACCTCCCTTGCATTGCAGCTATATATGAACTGATTTTCATTCAGTTTTTAATGACAAAGGTGTTGGCAGAGGTATGCATTCCACTGAGTGCTTTCTAGTTATATTAATATTGTATTTATTTGTTTTAATTAAACAAGAACCATAAGTTCAACGATGCGTCCACCGTCCTTATCTGTGATTTCCAATTTCAAAGTGATTCTAAACGAAGTAGTAGTAGCATTACTAGTTGTGGTAGTAGTAGCAGGAGAAAGGGGAAAATAAAGGTGAGGATGGTTTACCTGCAAATCTGGCTATTAAAAAAACAATTAGTAAGTTCAATTTAAAGTAGGTGTACAATTTTTATCAATAATTTGTTCTGGATTCTTAGTGTATGGTTATTTTATTTGATAAGTGGGCGTTAAATAAGTATAACATTTTTAGCTATAAAGTTAGCTGGAAATGGAAAAGTTTAGCCATTTTGAAGACTGTTTTAGCTATTAATAACAACTGATACTTGGCAACACTGTGAAAAACAAATGCTTGATATGTCATCTCTTAATCAGAATGAATGTTCTTTTAATGACATCACACTTCTCTTGTTGACATTATATACCCCCTTCCTTCGTCTTTCTGTTCTCGGCCCTGTTGGCTGGGGCCTAGAATACGCAGACTGCATACCCTGCAGAGGGGTAAACCCCCCCCAAACAGGGGCCACCTGTTTTTTCAAGACTCTATTTAAAAAGAAAATAACCTTTCACCAAAGTCGCAAGACTCTAGTTAAAAAAAAAATAACCTTTGAAAAGATACTCAAAAATAAAAAAAACAGATTTGATATACATACCTTGACAACAAACTGTCTACAAAAATGTGCCTACTATAATTTGTCCACAATAATTTTTCTACATAAATTGTGTATTCAAAAAGAAACCGAATTTGGCATTAAATGACCCACCAAGGGTCGATGTGCTGTTAAACAAAACAATCAATCTTTCTGTTCTTTACATAAATGGAACCGACCGAAAAGTGTCTAATAGAGATGTGTTGGACACATCTAATAAAGTTCGGTATTTCTGAGATGAGGTGTTAGTATTACTGATACTATTGTTCGGACTGAGATCCTCATCTTGGTTGTCATTTCCACAACGTTTCGGCCGATGTACCCTCCGGCCTTCTTCAGGTGTCAATAATTTCTAGGACATGGATAGTGGAATGAGGACAGTATACCCCCGTGGATCAAATAAAGGGTTCAGTTCAATAGTTCCGGTAAGTTACCGACAAAACTTGACACCTGAAGAAGGCCGGAGGGTACATCGGCCGAAATGTTGTGGAAATGACAACCAAGATGAGGATCTCAGTCCGAACAATAGTATCAGTAACATCTAATAAATTTGATTTTTTTCAAGAGAAATGATAAAAACTAGGGAAACAATTTCTGGTTCCATCTTCCTTCCTTTTGACTTTACAAAAGCAGTAAATTTTATATCATTCACTTTAAGGTTTGGTGCAAGTAAACCAAATCCTGCCTAAGTAATCAGACAAGTCCCTTTTTATTTATTTATTTAAAATTGTTTTATTGCAACACAGGTTCCTCGATTCTTGCTCTGTTGCTTGCTGGATACTTGGCTCAATATCTTCTTCCCCCTCCTACACCTCGGATTTTAGGAATAGACTTAGGTAAGTAGTCTTTTCATTTAATTGCTTTTTGATCAAAATAGTAGATTACTCAGTTTGGCACAAGGTCACCATAGTAGAGCACCCAGTGAAGATCAAACACACTAACAACAGCCTGTAAGACTAACATGCTAAACATTGCTTCATGATATTTCCTAAGCTTAACTTAGTCTGGGACAGAGCCACAATATTGGGGCTCTCAGCAAGGATTTGACTCACTGGTTTGATTTTAAAAAAGCAGGTGGGTATGGTAAAATACAAGAAGCAATGAGAAGTGTAGCACGGATATCATTTAGTACCAGAACAAATTGCTCTGAACAATGAATAACCTTAATAACCCTAACCTACCCTTAATTCTAAGCCTAAATTCTTTAATTGCCACAAACGTCTGTATAAAAGCATTTTTTAATCAAATTCCGTTTGCTTCTCATTACAAGAAGCAATGGGAAACAACCAGAAGTGAAACAAAGACATCAGTGCTTTAATCAATGAATAATCCTAACCCTAAACTAATTAATCACCACAAACCTCTGTATAAAAGCAGATATGGCTCCTTGCAACATCTGGCTTTTCCCATAGAGATTAAGGAGAATGCTATGAGGCAGCTGATGGTGATCCCGAAAGGGGACTGGCAGACTGATTTCAAAAGTGAAAGGGATGCTGGGATAAGTGTGTGAGGTTCCAAGGGGAGTACTTTGAAGGTGACTAAGGTGCCATTGTTGTAGGTAGGCTTTTTTCCCCCGTTAATATTTAATGTCTGGAGACAGATCTTGTATATTGTCTATAATTTTGTTAAGAGTCATTATCATTCCATGAATTATTCAAACAACTGAACACCTTTTTTTTTTCTTTTTTTTTTTAAAATTTTTTTAAGACAATTGTGGTTGGTAACATTCCACTGGAATGGTATCATATACCATACCACTTGCAATGCACTCTGTAACCAGTGGTGGCATGGTATTAAAACATGTCTCAGGCACAATGCCCCAAAAATGTTTACAAAATAAAATGTTAATAATAATTCTGCCCAAGAAGAAACATTTCCTTTTCTTTTTACAGGTACAACTTATTCTTGTGTTGGAGTTTACCATGCAGTGTCTGGAACTGTAGAGATTCTCGAGGTTCAACATGGCCGACAATGTATCCCCAGTGTTGTTGCATTTAAGTAAGTTCTTGTTTCTGTGTATACAATACTTATTGAGTTAAGACAACAAAAAACATGTCTACCCCTCCTCTTTTCTCTGACATTCTAGTTTTTTCTCCATTTAGTAAGTGTTGTTTTTTTCTGTTTGTAACACTAAGATACAGTAAATACCAATTAAATTTCACAACAGACTTGTTATTTACCAAGTTCAGCTTAGATTGGCACAGGACCACAGTAGTGAGGCACCCAGTGAGGATCAAACTCACTACACTAGCAGATTCATCTGTCAAGCTTGCTTCCTATCACACTATGGTAGGTGTCTTTGTAGATTTCTACTAAACTTAGGTTCGTCGGGCACAAGGACAAAGTAGTAGAGCACTCGGTGAGGATTGAACACACTACAGTAGTGGACAGATGAGCTTGCTAACCATCATGCTATGGCCATCATCCCATCAAAATTTAATAGGTACAGAGTGGCCTCACTGTTAATGGCACAGAAAATGGAATCTGCGAATCGTGTTCAAATTCTGGCTGAGGTAGTTTGTGATCATTTTGTACTAATGCCCTTGGGAAAGGCATTAATCCACTTCCTACCCCCCCACCCACCCACACACACACTATGGGTAAAATAGTAGGGCAAATGGTGCCCTTCAGCCTTGTAAGGCAGTCCATGTAAGAGAAGGCTACTCTGACAAAAAACCTACAGCTTGGCAGTCATCTTGGCCATCTAAACTTGCCATGCTATTGAGGAAGGGCACCAAGCCTAAACAGTAAACTCTGTGTGCACAATATTTCCTGAAGAGAAGACAAAACTGGGTGTGGCCCCGAACATAACATCTTATTCTATATAATATTGGATATTATTAAATACCTAAAAACTTCCAACAAGTGTGGCTTCTCCTTACTATTTACCTTTTTCTGAAATTTATTGGACCGTTTTTGTGGAATTCAACTATCCTCCTATTTCTCTCTCTCTCTCTCTCTTTCTCATTTATATGCAGATTTGTGACGCATACTTGTATATTACTATACTTACTATATATATGATAATTATAAAGACATTTATTAGTTGAGAATCTATATTTGCCCGGCACTAGTGTGAACGACTGCTAACCGTTATGTTGATTGCAAAAAAAAATGTTTTTTCTTGCATAATGTTCCTGTTTTTAACTCTCAAACCCAAGCAATTAGGAGTAAAATGACTGTTCAAATACTTATAACAGTATATATATATATATATTTTAGTACATGCAATTTTGTCCGTTTAGACATTTACATTAAAATATCATTTTATTTTTATTTCTACCAGTGAGAGTGGAATCATTGTTGGCTATGATGCTGTGGCCCAAGCAGAACACAATCCAAGAAACACCATTTATGACAGCAAACGATTCATTGGGAAGATTTTTACGAAAGAAAAACTTTCAAATTTTGAAAAACTCTATCCTTTTCAGGTATATTTTGAAACTTTGCTCCCCCCTTTTTTTCTTTCAAATAATATTGATGCATTAATGTCATTGAAAACAACGAAAACTAAATTTAACATTTTCTTTGAATTTTTATTACATTTATTTTGAAAAAACATTGTTGCTTTAAAGGTTAATTGTGATTTGATTTTAAAAAGATAAATCCCTGGAGAATTTAAATCAATTTAAATTCTTTTCTAAAATTAGTCCGATGAGGGTTAATTAATACTATGAAATTTAAAACTGCAATATAAACTAATGTACTGCTTTGTTTCTTGTTGTTTTTGACTGATACTATGGTAGTTAAATTATAAAGTGACAAATTGATTAACTCAGCTTTTTCATGGCGGATGATTGTCGCTTATTGTTTTTCACCTTTTGTTTCTAGCATTTCACCACTTGTTTCTAGCATTTCACCTTTTTGTTTCTAGCATTTCACCTTTTTGTTTCTAGCATTTCACCACTTGTTTCTAGCATTTCACCACTTGTTTCTAGCATTTCACCACTTGTTTCTAGCATTTCACCTTTTTGTTTCTAGCATTTCACCCCTTGTTTCTAGCATTTCACCTTTTCGTTTCTAGCATTTCACCTTTTTGTTTCTCCTTTTAGGTATCTCTTGATGAGGAAGGAAATGCCAGATTCCATTTGTCAGTAAATAACTCTTTGACGTATGTAAAACCAGAAAAAATTGGTAGTATTCTTATTCAAACTTTGCTTAACGCAGCCAACCAGAACCTTTCCATCGCTGCCAAAAAAATTGTCATCTCAGTTCCAGCAGAATTTGATGATAGACAGCGAAATTTCACCAAAAAGACAGCTACTTCTCTTGGTGTGTATAAAATTTGTTTTTTTGACTCTTTACATCTAGACAAAAAAACTGATACAGTTGAGATTTTATTCATCCAAAATAAAATTCAAGTAATTGTCTAATAAGTGATAAACTGGTAGGCCAGTTCACATTCTTATTCTTCACAAGTTATAAACATAGTTCCCTCTAAGCTGTGCATGTGTGCATGCACACACATTTTGCAACCAGTGCACAAAGGAAATTGATATGTGCACAAAAGATTAGTTACCATAATTATTGTTACACTTTATAATTATAAGTATAATAATATATTATGATTATACATATTGAAAATAATGTCTTAGCTAATTGTCTGTTAACTAATTGTTTTTTTATTTGAAGTTAATTATCTCCGAATTGTAGGAGAAAATAAATAAAAATAAAAACTGTGTTTTCAAATTTCTATATAATAATAATAATTAATAAATGTATTTATAGAAATCGCCCTTTCTAGGGAACCTAAATACTTAAGTCCCCACTGGACAAAAGCGCTTGAAAAAAGTGCAATCAATTGCAGTAAAAATATAAGGTCTATTAAAGAAGAGTAAGAAGAAAGTGCAACTTGTCAATAAAGTGTTTTTACAAAACACGTGGCAGGAGGCACTGTTACAAAGTGTATTTATTTACTGTGTTCATATAATTATGAAAGTCTTGAAATAAGAAAATTTTGATTTTGATTTAAAGCTTGCTAATATATGTATATTCCGGATATCATAGCATAATTGATTCCAAAGTCTGGGTGCTATATAGCTGAAACTCCTGCGACCATGAGTCATATACCATAAAGACAAGTTTATATTAAGTCTCAAAACAAGAAAATTGCTAATATATGTATACTCCGGATATCATAGCGTAATTGATTCCAAAGTCTGGGTGCTATATAGCTGAAACTCCTGCGCCCATGAATCATATACCATAAAGACAACTTTATATTATAATGTTAATTTCAAAAGTCATGTTAATATGTATTCTGTTTTTTGCATTTCAGGTTTGGAAGTAATGCGGGTGATAAATGAGCCGACAGCTGCTGCAATGGCTTATGGCTTACACAGCGTTCCAAGTCTTCGTTACATCATTGTTATCGATCTTGGAGGAGGAACATTGGATGTGTCTTTGCTCAACGTACAAGGTGGCATGTTCCTCACACTGGCAATGGCTGGTTAGTAATTTTTGCATTACAGATATCCCCCACCAGGGGCCATACAGAGCCCTGTCTTTTTGTAAGTTCGCTTTACACCACTTTTTCAATTTTACGAAAAATGGCGAAAAGTGTAAATAGCGTTCAGTGTTTGTTTTGCAGCAAGCCATTATAGAAGCGGCTCTCTCGCTCTCCTACCTCCCAGTCTCCTGTACCTCCCACCACCACAATCTCCAATGACTCAGTCTGACATACCATCATCAGCATTTTGTGGGTCTGGGAACGCTTAAATGTTTTTCCCATATGTATTATTTGTAATTGCTTCTTTGCTTTGTGCCATTTTGGCTTACAAAAGGTATTTATAGGAACAAATATTAACAATGACTGATTCATTTGACAGACAATCGTGGTCACTACAAGCCTGGCTGCTGCAGGGTCAAACTCCAATCCTACTTCTATTCTGACTGAAGATAATTACTGCAACTTTTGTATTGTATATATAATAAATAAATTCATAGATATGTAAGACTAGCAGTCAGTTTGGCTGAGTCAGTAAGAGAGCCAGCTACCAATCACTTGGTCATGATTTCAAATCACGGTAGGGAAATGTTAATTTTATAAATCTATTTATTTATTAGAATGAAATAAGCCCTTTCGTATTTGTAACATAAATGTTCGTAGATATGTAAAACTTGTCAATTTAGCTCAGTCAGTAAGAGAGCTGCCTACCAATCAGTTGGACATGATTTCAAATCACGGTAGGGGAATGTTAATTTTACATATCGATTTGGTTTAATATGACAGCACAAACAGTGAAGTGTTTACTCCCCTAAATTTGGTGAGACACAGTGTTTTTACTATTATATACATTAATTCTATAATTAGGAAAGGAACTACAGACATTAGGTTTGAGGTTCCAAAAACCAAAGAGTGTCCAGTGGGATATGGCCAAATGGATAAAAGAACAGTCACTAGGTTTGAGGCTGAAATAATGTCTGATGGGGTTTATTTCAACCATATATTACATCTATTGCAAACAAGTACGACCAGAAAGGAAAAAAACAAGAGAGCAATTTTCTTTATTCAATAAACATTAAAATTTATTCACAAAGGCTAATAACAAATTCTATAGCAGTCAATTCAATATCTTTTTAATGTAAGAAACAAATAAAGTAAAGAAAATCAGTGGTTCTCTTGAAAAATGAAAAAATGACAATATGCAAATGAGATTTTCATTCTATATAGTGAAATTATAATATTCCCATAACATTTTAATTTCTCTTTTTCTTTTTCAATAAAAATGAATTAACAGCGTTAGAAATATGTATATAAAAAGACAATGATATTAAAATGTTTTAACTAAAAATAAAATTCATCCCTTGCAAATTTGACTTATTCTTGAGTTTTGGTACAGGTTTTCGGGCATGGCACCGAGCATAAACAAAACCGTCATGTCATTCAGCTCCAAATATATCAAAACAAGCATTTGAAACTTCCTTGACAAATCGTTCATCACTTTGAGAGTGACATGGAATCAATTTCATGTTAAATGGCTTGCTTTAAAACCCTTCAATCTCATTCTTTGTGAAGTCTGATGTCAGGATTGGCTCAAATGAAGATTTCCAATCAATAATTTCAGTAAGGTTTCTTGCAGCCCAATTCAACTAAGGAATGCAAAACGCCCGAATACTTTTGTCACCTCTGTTGGAATTGCTGTGAATTTTGAGAATTTTATCTATAGCAAATCATCTTTTCTGCCTCATCTTCACTGGAGAGATTGGAAAGGAGAAGGTTTTCTGAGTGAGTCTGCCAGGCCCTGTGGTTGACGTATCTCTTCACAAGTTTCCTTTGACAGAAGATCCCAAACAATTTTCATCTCGTTGGAAATGTGGCGGGGAACATTCAAAATTAATGGTTTGCATTTGACATCAAACTACATTGGACAGTAGATTAAAACAATATGTTCACAATCATAAGAATATGCTTTTTTTATAGCACCAGTAAAATTGTGCTTACTTATATACAAGTGCATTAACTGGTTTGCAGTTGTGAGCCAACGTGAGTGGCTGACTGGGCCTGGTTTCCAACTCAGTAGACTTCTCCCCCATTTGTCATCTTCACCATTCTGTATCCATCATTTTGATCATTACTGAGATTGTGAATGATGTCATCTGGCAGTTGAAGCTCTATGCTTGAGTCATTCATTTGTTTGAAATTCTGATTGAAATCAAGTTTTTTGACAACACTGTCCCTAATACACCAACATACGAATTGTTAGAAAGAGCTGGAATATTTTTTTCTTGAATATGATTGCGCGAAAGAAGTTTGTTAATATGCAATTTACAGATATTAATAAGCACTGTGATTTAATTTGACTTCAAGGAAAGGAATAATTCCACCTTCACAACCAGTATTCGTAGGTGTAGAGTCGGCACAAATAACATAAATTTTCGAGTCAAAATTGTTTTCAACAAGGAAATCCCAAATCAAGTTGGCAAAAATTCGCTTCTGGTGTCATGCGACCGAGGTAGACGTTTCTGGGTTGACCGACGAGAGTCACATGTTCCTCAAGTTAGAAGGAATTGCTCTCTCTGAGAAGATTTCTATCTATTTGTTCTAAACACAGTGTGAATTTTGTGTTTCAAAACATACTGGAAGTTATGTAAATTCTTTTTTGTAGTTGATACCAACAGGGTAATGATGATGATGATGATGATGAATAATCTAAGACAGTAAAGACTTAATTATGTGTCAGAATAAAGACTTTGGACTTCAATAGCGTTCCAACAGAGAAGATTACAGGACAAACAGTTAATATCTAGTTTATATATGAAAACATATAGGATTTCTCAACATTTGTTTGCTTTTTTTGCGGTTTTTGTACTGAAAGAGTCAAGATGTGTTTGAATCTTAATAGTAACCATTTTACTGAATTTCTTCAGTCAAAACTGTACGGAAAAGGTGATCATTTGTCTTGTATGTTGTTTAGTTAAAAAATTATAAGATTTACCTTTTTTATCATTTCGATGTTCGGGTTCACAATAGGTGTAATATAGGATTAAAATTAACCCTATCGGGCATTATTTCAGCCTGTTACCTGGCAGAATCTTAAAATAGACAGTTCAAGGATTAAGAGAAAAAGATTACAGGACAAACAGTTGATATCTAGTGTATATATGAAAACATATTTGATTTCTTAACATTTGTTTTGTGTTTTTTGCTATTTTTGTACTGAAATAGTCAAGATGTGTTTGAATCCTGTATTGGGGGTGATTAATTAAAAAGTTTGGCTGTGATCACTAAAAAATATAATTTACAAAAATATAAGCAGACACAAACTAGTGACCAATTTAGCATAAGCTTATATTGAAAATTGAACCCCCACTAAAACCCTATTTTGGAGGGGAATTTTCAAAAAACAAAAAAAGTTTTTTCTCTACTCATTGAGGGGAGTGTGTGTACAAAGTTTCAAGTTTCTACTATGAACGGTATGGGCTGGGTAAAGTCCAGATGGATAGATAGATAGATAAAATTGAACCCCCCTCTAAAACCTATTTAGGGGCGGGGAATTTTTAAAAAAAACAACAACATTTCCCCATCTCATTGAGGGGAGTGTGTGTGCAAAATTCCAAGTTTCTACTATGAACGGTTTGGTCTGGGCAAAGTCCGGATACATATAAATGTTTGAACACATGAATAACCTAAACCTTTGGTAGCAGTGATTAACTGACTGTTTTATCATGAAGAAATTAGTTTGAATGAAACAAAATATAATGTTCTAATGATATGTCTAAATTGATAATATATTTTCTTTACTTTTTATAAAACACTTTTAACATTGAATAACTCTACACAGCAACTTTATTTCTCCGTATTTTTTATTTTTGTTAGATGAAGTTATAAATCATTATTATTTAAATATTTCTGACTACTTTTTACCTTCATCTTAAATTTTATTAGTTGCTTTTTATCGCAACTTTTGCTCAGACCGATTATCCTCCAGCAGTGATCAAATAGTGTTGATCAGAAAATAAAGAATAAGCCTTGGGAGCGACTCAAACCCACATCTCCTAGCCAAGGGAAGCAGCGTTTAGCCCAGTCTGCTTTACCAATTATGCCACCGAGCCTAACTGGGAGCAGAAGCTCGAAATAACACTGTTAAACCTAATCCTCTTTCTGATTGTTTGTTTACATTTCTGGTAATTACAGTATTTAATATATTTCCATGACTACTTTTTACCTTCATCTTAAATTTTATTAGTTGCTTTTTATCGCAACTTTTGCTCAGACCGATTACTCTACTTGTCTTAATTTTCTCAAATATGATTTCTTTAATTTCAGGTAATAACCATTTGGGTGGCCAGGATTTTAACCAGCGCCTAACCAATTATTTTCTGGACATTATCAACAAGAGGTTCGGCCAGCCTCTGACCAACAAAGAGGACAAGCAGACATTGCGACTTCAAGTTGAAGCCGTTAAATTGGAACTGACCCATGAAAAAGTGTCCAACATTTCAATGACCATTAGTTCATTTGATGGTGCCCCACTTTTCCAAGAAAGCATTTCACGGACAATATTCGAAGACATCAATGCGGATCTCTTCAACAAAGTCTTGGAACCAATTGAAACTGTCCTGAAAGTAACCGAAATGGATAAGCAGGAAGTCCATGATATTGTGCTGGTGGGTGGTTCCACACGGATACCAAAAATTCGAGAACTTATCAAAGATTATTTCAACAAGGACCCAAACACATCAGTGGAACCAGATCTTGCAGTGGCAATGGGGGTGTCCATTCAGGCTGGTATCATAGGTGGCATGTGGCCTTTAACGGTCAGTGCTGTTGAGCGACGGACAACAGTGAAAAAAATTCATATATCATAAGATTAAATAATGAACTACTTTTATTAGGGGTCAGGACTTGTTATTCTGGGGTGGAAGGTTTTATTGCCTTTTTTTTTTGTTTTTCTTACAGTTAAATTCCCTTGTAAATATTTGTGTAAATAATAATTTATTTCACCATATTTATAAATATTATGTATAATTATATTTATCTATCAATTTTCTTTCTCTTTATACACACACACACACACACACACTACCCACTGAGCTAACGAGCTAAGAGAGACCAGCAAAGTGTACAGTAAATGAAAGTGCTGTTAGCTCAGAGGGTAGAGCAGAACCTGTGTATAAGGTTGCTTACGGGTTTCTTTATTTACATTTACAATTTAGGCCACTTGTTTAGCTATATATATATATATATATATATATAGTGCATAATAGGATAAAGGTTATCTGACATAATGATGCTAGGAAAAGTGGAGCAATTATTTAATACCTTAACATGTTTCGTTTTCAAAAGGAAGTCGGAAAAATGATGTGACTGCATGGACCAAGGTTTCTGTCTGAATGAGGGTAGTTAGTGTGTTTTTGTATTTGGTGGTAAGTCTTTCTGTTTTGTGTGTGTGTGTGTGCATGTTTGTGTTGCTAGATTTTATCAGCAGTTTGGCAGTGGACTTAGGTTGACCTTATGTACATTCCATGTGTTTGGGGAAAATGTGTGTGTGTGTGTATGCTGGGGTGGGTAATGTGTAGATCAGAGAGTGTTGTGTATAGAGGGTAGTAGTGATTTTGTGTGTTGTTAATATCGTGTGAAGGTATCAGCCTGTTTGTGTGTGTGTGTGTGTGTGTGTGTGTATGGGAATCTTTGTTGCAAGAAAGGGTGTGTATGTGTGTAAGGGTTGTGTTAGTTTTTTTCCTCTCGTGTAGATTTTATGTTGTTTGGATATGAGCTGTGGTGATACGTGGTAGAAGCTGGTTTTTGTGTGATGGTGTCAGTAGTTGCAATGATGGCGGCTTCAATGATTTGGCGTGTGTTTTTGTCATGGATATGTCTGACAATTTTTGCTTTTTTCAGGTCAAAGTTGTGGTTGGTTTTGTTTTGGTGGATCACGACGGCGTTATTACGGTTGTCAAGTATTAGGGTACGTCAGTGATCTTATATACGTTTTATGAGAGATCGGGACGTTTCGCCGATGTATACTTTGGGGCAGGTGTCACATGGTATTTTGTATATGCCAGCCTGGGTTGTTTCTGTTTTTTGTTTTTTTGATTAGGTCGCGTATAGTTGTTGATGTTTTGAAAGCGATGAGCAGTCCTAAGTGTTTCAGTTGTTTGCCGAGCTCTGTTGTTTGTGGGCTGGTGGGGAGGATAATGCGTCTGGTTGTGTCGTTTTTGTCTGTTGATGTGTTGGTGTTAGTTGTGGTTGCGTGGTGTATTTTTTGTGCTTTCCTTCTAGCATTGTGAATAAAGAAGAGTGGGTAGTGCAGTTCCTTGAAGGTGGATTATATGTGTTTTATCTCATGTTTGAGGTGTTGTGGACTGCATATTTGGAAGGCTCATGGGTAGAATGATTATAGGTTTCTACCTACAAGCCTTCCAAATATGCAGTCCACACACACACACACACTTTCTTGCAACAAAGATTCACATACATACACACACACACATAAACAGGCCATACCAAAATATCCTCTCTCTCTCACACACACACACACATACAAACAGGCTGACCTCTTCACATGATATTAACAACACACCAAACCAAAATATTCACACACACACACACACAATAACATCTTTACACGACACATCATTACTCTGACTTCCTTTTGAAAATGACTTAATAAGTCTAAACATGTTAGGGTATTAAATAATTTCTTGCAAATTATTCTGAGTCTCCACATTGTCTTTTCCTAGCATCATATATATATATGTGTGTATGTGGAGAGAGGGGAAGTCATGGATGAAGTAGGGTTTAAGCACCCAGAAATTGACTGAATTGAAAAGCACACATTTTCTCTCAACGCTGGTTGACATCAGTGAAACGTCAGCAGTCTTACCAAGATAAACAAATACATGTCTTTAGGGAAGATCGCAGCTTTAACTTTGCATGGACCTTAAGTTTTAAATTAAAAGTGAGATTAAAGCCATTTATTATAATCACAGATAAAATAATCAAATGGTTTTTGTTATCAAAATCAGTCGGTCCCAAACACTTTATTTGAAATGAATTAAAAATTCATATTAATTTCATAAAATATAAAGTTTTTTATAACAATGAATTTAATAACATAACCAAGAATTTATAACAATGAATGTAAATTGTTCCAATTTTTAAATACTTTGCTTAATGTTATCAGCCGGTTATTGTTATCTAAAACACCATGACCCAAAGCGATCAAAATATATATGTGTGTGTGTGTGTGTGTATATATGGAGATGTGGAGACTCAGAAATAATTTGAATATATTTGAATTCATACACACAAGACAAATAGGCACACCACCGAACATAAACACCAGAAGATTCTACCCTGCTGATAAAGACTACAAGCTCAAATACAGATCCTTGGCCGAAGTAGATCTCACCATTTTTCTTCAGACACCTTTGTAAAAGGCTGAATTTCTTACCTGAAACATGTTTGGCAGTAATAAATAATTAATAAATTTCTCAAATCATGATTAATTTGGCTGAAATTTGGCTATGATGTTAGCAAAACCCCAGGTATTGAAAAATGGTTATCTCGATGTTAAGTCCTAATAAACAACTAATTGCCACTCTCTCTATCTATTTCAACTGTTTTCTGCCAGGTACCTTTTATACTTTTAGGATTTTTTCCTTTTAAATGTGAAAAACTTCAATAAAATTAGTTTAGGATGATTATATCAAACTAGCTGAGTTATCACAGATAGGATTTATTAAACAAATACATCAAAACTTTCGTTCACCCTCATGATTACGTATATAGTGTTGCAGCAAATTCTGACAGAAAGGAAAAAATATAGAACAATAATGGTTGTATTTCAGTATATGTAGGCAAAATGTTGCCTTTCCTTATTGTCGCCCATTGGCTTTATCACTACACCATCACTTAGGTTTACTCATTTTCTGCATTAATAAACTAAATATTTCTGGCAGTAGAACATTTTGCAGTTTTTCACCTAAAATCTTTTTAGCAAGTTTCAGCCTCCAGTCTTTGTGATGCATTGAAATATTATAAGATTAACAAGTTTCAGCCTCCAGTCTTTGCGATGCATTGAAATATAAGAAACTCAATATTAATCATAGGAAAAGTATTTTTATTACTTGACTCTTGTGTTGTAAATTGTACAAGCAGAAAAGCATGATTTTTCAGTCACTATCTAATGTTATAAAAATGCTAGCAATCCTTGCACAAAATCTAGAGAAGACATTTTAAAAACCTTGTTTTATTTTTCTCATTTTTATTTTGTAGGTGGTGGAAATAAAACAAGGCTGAATACATTTTCATTTTTCTTTCTTGTCACGTCGGTTAGCAGTCCGAGTTTAATCACATAAATGGTTTTTGTTTTTTACTTCCCTTGTTACACACAGGAACAAGGTGTTTTCTTTTGTTTTTTTTACCTAATCTCAATTTGCAAAGATCTGGGGTCTTGAAAACATCATAAAATCAGTGCTAGCAATGTTCCCTCTAAATTTAGTAGTAAAAAATCTTATTTTCTGTGACAAAAGTATTGAATGTTTGTGTAAATGTAAACTTGAAATTGTTTCAAGATAATTTTCTCATGGCTAATAGAATTGTATTGGCATGTTTTGATACAATAAAAGTATGATTG
>VCCN01005937.1:2004-16598 GCA_006491835.1 Architeuthis dux | reverse complement strand
AGAGTTAATGCCCATTGTTTTACCTCAATTCATTTCCATGGTCTTGTATGAAATGCTATGTAGGTCGTATTCAATGCGTATTGTGTAATATCCTTTTAAAATAATTTTTTTCAGATAGATTCGTCATCACTGATGAGAATTTCACTTTTACGTCCTGAAAACAATGTCCGATATGTTGAAGATGAAAGAAATGCATGTTTCAGTGACAGCTGACCATGTGCTATAAACGGTGTATTCATAAGAAGGGGATATCTCTCATGACAACGTTATGGCAACATAACGGACTCAGCTTATATTTGAGTTAGTTGATTTTCTGAAATGTTATGCCCAATTCCGAACTCGAATTATACTCGAGTTATATTCAAAAATATATGGTATATCCCATGGGTCTCTTTTGGAAGTCCATTGGGACATTTTAATTCAGGCATTAAGCACCTTAATTGTTTAATCTTGATTAAACGTGTAAGGTTGGTATAATGACATATTAACAGATTCAAAATGCAAACAAAAGATGTACTCACACATCCTTTATTCATACATATTTACAATGACCGCGGTAAACAACACACGTGTGTCTTCTCCAATCTCCTAAAATCAATATGGTTGTTCATTCACCAGAAGGTAAGACACTGCCCCCTTACCGGAAGTTGATAAGCACTCTCCTGCCTAAGGGGAATAACTCAAAATACTTAAACCATTAACTTACAGAAAGGAAAATCAATGTTTAAACCCTTGCCCCTCTCTTCTTGCTCGACAACTCAACATGAGCTTGGCAATATGTTTTATATGAAGAAATAAAGATTGCAAAAAAGAAAAGAACTAGAAAAAAACGATGGAAAGAAAGAGTTATAAATATTTCACGGTTAAAAGGGGTGGAGATTTCTGATGGTCTTCCCCCAATACGAGCTTGCTAACCACAACTGCATGGCGTGGTGTCTGATTGTATACTAAGCTTAAGTTAGTCTGGCAAAAATCAAACTCACTGCATTAGCAAAACTGGTTTGCGAGACGAGCTTGTTAATTATCTCCCTACTATAAGTGACCAATTATTTCTATCTATCTATGCAGACACACACATATATGTGTTTGTTATGTGGATGTAAGGGAATCCGACAGAATGGTAGATGTGGAAATCAAAGATTGAGAAAAGTGTGTTATGTCTCAAACATATTTATTATCATGAAGATAAGCCTTTATGCATTTCGTCGCTGCAAGCGACTTCATCAGAAGTGTGAACACTGCAGAAAAATGCAGCTATCCATGCTGGGATAGTCGAAAGAAATGAGCTGTTCTAGTTGAAGAAAATAGGGGGCATTGACCTAAATTTTGGCTGAGAGTTCTGTGTATGGTTTCAAGGAACTAGGGTGGGGGAGTTTAGATTAGGTGGTTCTGTGTATCAGCTATTAAGTCGGTTGTGGTATGGGGTGTGATTTATGTTCACCGTCTAGATAAGTGTGTGTGCCGGCATGGTCTTAGATGTCCAGTCAGTGTGTCTCTATGCCTGTGTGTGTTCCTGTTCCTACTATTGGATATGGATGGGGGGTGCGGGTTCTCGTGTTTCTATACAGCTAGGTCTATTATATCATCATCAACCGTCATACTATCATAAGTCCACTGCTGGACAAAGGCCTTTCCAATCTCCTTCCATGACGATCTAGATTGTGCTAACCTCTGCCACGTCTTACCGGCAAACTTTTCTATTTCATCCCTCCATCCTGTGTCTGGTCTTTTCCTACTGCGTTTACTGTCCCATGGGCACCAATCGGTTAGTCTTTTCCCCCATCTATAGTCATCTCTTCTTGCAAGGTGGTCAGCCCATCTCCATTTTTGCTGCTTAATTATTTGTATAATATCCTTCACTCTAGTCCTCCCTCTGATCCAAGTTGATCTTTTTCTATCTCTTTATTATTATTATAATAGTTATTCCTAGCAGTTTTCAACTCGGTTTGTTAATTTCCATATTTTGCATCCATAAGTCATGGCTGGTATTATGCAACCGTTGTATAATTTACGCTTTAAGAACATCGGCCAGGTGCTCTTCAAAATGTCTCTATTCATACCGAATGCTTTCCAACCTATCGTTATGCATCGTTTTATTTCGCTGTCATGGTCTTTCTCTAACTTTATTATCTGTCCTAAATAGATGTATTCATCAATCTCTTCTAGAGGCCTGTCGTTATGACGTTTTGGGGGACTTTATCATTGAACATTACTTTTGTCTTTGTTCTGTTCATCTTTAAGCTTACTTTTTTACTTTCCCTATTTAGATCAGTTAACTTGTTTTGTAGTTCTTTGGATGCTTCCGACGTTATAGAAATGTTGTCTGCAAATCTTAAGTGGCTGAAGTATTCTCCATCTATGTTTATTACCATTCCCTCCCAATCAGTTTTCCGAATGAGATACATACATACATACATATCTATTTATCTGTCTCTATCTATATCAGTCTTTTCATATACCTCTCTCTCTCTCTCTCATCAATGTAAACCACTCTGTCGTGATGATTTGTATAATTATCGAAATCTTAACAAAATCGATGTTAACCAAATATTTTTATGAATTTATTTTCATCTTTAATATTCATGAATATTTATAGATTATATATACGAGGTTCTACCCAAAAGTTCATGGAATTTGAACAGCGTCCCTACGGTCCTACCGACTTTTGTTGCTAATTTTTGTGAGTAGTAGGGTACCTTTGTGAGCCAGTATGCAAACAGCAGGCAACTTACTACTTCGAAGTTTTAATGCAAACAATTTTTGGGGTTAGATTCTCTGAACCTTCAGGTAGTACCCCGTATAACAACAATATTTATTATTATTGTATATTATTCACAAAATGGTACTGATACAACACTGGCGTCCAACGATTAAGACAAAGTTATTCCCCATGAATTTTTAAAAACTTTTTGAGACCGACATACACAAAATCTATCGCTTGAAAAAAGAGACCTTCCCAAAAACAGCGAGGTTCGATTGCGCAAGTAAAAACAAACTTCATATAGTTCATCTTAAATAGATTTCCTTTTATTTAAGACTATTTTAAAGACTACTTTTTGTCCCAAAACAGCGAGGTTCGATCGGGCAAGTACAAAAATAAAATAAAATGCGATGAAGAGCAATTAAACTTGAAGGTAAATAGGTTAAAAAAATCAATACTAATGAAATGATTTTTTTGCGTGGAGAAATTTTAAACGTTGAGTGGATTAAATTTTTAAATTTAAAACGTTGTCACATTTCAAAATAAAAAAGAAATCAAATTAAAAATTAAGATTTAAAAATAAAAATTTCTTAAGGGAATTTTTATGTCCGCCGTCGAAAATTTAAAAAAAAAGAAATTCAAGGGCAATAACTTTTTTGTCTTAATCGTTGGACCCTAGTATTGTATCAGTACCCACAAAAGATTCTCAGTTTTATGGTAGATGTGCTGATGGTCAGTTAAGTATTACAGGTTTAATCCTCTATTCGAAAATAAAGCATTCCTGTGAAACTTTGGAGGTTCAATAATATAGTTATCTTTTCGTGTGTCTTTTGGACATCTCCAATGAAAAATATTTTTAAAATACTTAGTTTCAATAACTAAGCTTTAAAAAAACTTAGAAAATATATCCGTTTCACAGAACTTTATTTCTCTGACTAACGTTTCTTATTCAGGGGACGCTACTCCTATTAACAAGTCCCTCTATTCAAACTTCAAATTGAATAAAGTGGAACGCGATTTTAATAAACTGTAATATTTAAAATATTAATATTTTAACTGAAATCGCCACAAAACCTTTCGTAAGCCGATATGGCGTAAAGCGTAGAAGCAATTACCATTAATTTATGAGGGAACTTAGGACACATCTTCTATATGTACAAAGCGTAACACCTTTACAAGCTCACTTAGGCTTTCCTGGAACATTAGGACACATCTTCTATGTGTGCAAAGCGTACCCCCTTTACAAGCTCTCTTGGGCTTTTCTAATAACTTAGGACACATCTTACTAAAGGATGCATGAAATAAATTGAGATAAGGATGTAAAGCTATAGTGGCTGGAGGTCTTTCGTAAAAACAAATTGGCGTAAAGTGAACTTTCGTAAAGCGTGGAATACCTGTACTTACATCAGTGACATGTCTGGTTTCTTTCCATTATCATCGGCCCATTTCCAGACACCTTCCACATTCCTGTCATTTAAGCCTGTCCACCAAGTTGCTGACGTCTTCGACAACGATGCTAATTGGGTTTCTAACAATTCCTGTAGGGAGGAATGAAATGAAGACAGATTAAGACCTGATGTTAGGTGAATATGCAAATTAAACGCAAATTAACTCAAACTAAGCCACTAAAGATAGAAATGTTATTATAAGGTCTCCCATAAATGTTAGCGAAAGTTTCGTTGAACGCAGTCTGGAAAGAATGTTCAGTGTTGAATAACTGGGACAGCCTGAGGGAGATTCTGTTTCTGATTATGATAGAGAAAACATCAAGCAATTTGAGGACTCCAGTATAAAAATGATTGCTATTATGTCAATTTGTCTTGGCACGACGATAAAATCGATTCTGTCCCTTCGAATTATGCTGTGGTTCTTAAAGTGTTAGACAAGGTTGTGAAAAATCTTGAACTTCAAGATTCATACAAAGACTGCCGAAGAAGGAAAACCAATCGGCAACTTGTTTGAGTTCCTAAAATAATTGAACGTATAGATGTGCTTAAAGATTACATTTGGATACCTCATCGTCCGTAATTGAAAGGGAGACACCAAAATCAAGAATCAGTTTGTGAAAAACAGACTTAAGGATATTAATAAACTTATGGAAGAATTGGATTCTAAGTTTTCCATATCTATAAAGTTTAAATACATCCACACCTCACAGAATGCGGCTGACTTGATTACCAGAGGATTGATTGTGGAAGAATTGCGACAAAACTTGAATTTTTGGATTACTGGGCCTGAATGGCTTAATGGGCACCCAGTAATCTGGTCTACTAGTGGCCTGGATTGTTTGGGTTCTAAAAAATAAAATTCTCACCCAATCTACAGTATTACATAATACTGTCACTGAGTTCAGAAATGAACCTGTTGTCGCATTTGACAGACTTTCAAAATTGATCAATACTGCGTCTATTGTGTTCAAATCTATTAATAAGCTGAAGCATTTAAATGAGAATCGTGCTCAATGTGCCAGAGTTCACTTAAAGTGATGCAGCAACAGTCCTTTCAAAAGGAAATTGAATATCTTCTGAATCCTCAGAAGAAAGAAGCGCCTGATTTGGTTGGAAGTTTAAATTTGTTTCTGGACGAAGCAGGCATAATACGTTCTAAGGGTAGAATCGGAAAGACTGCCACTTATGAATATGAAGTAGTCAATCCTGTCTTACTTGCAAAGGACTATCCTTTGACGTTTTAGGATTTTAATATTTTATCACGTCTAGAACACTGAAACTGGAAGTATTTTTCATTTTCATAGTTTATTGTGTATTTATGTATTTGTCTTCTGTCACGCTAAGAGACACAACTCATCTATATTATCATTAAGTAGGTTACCACATGACGACGTAGTAAAAAATATTCTGATGATGTAATAAAAATGCTGAATTTAAAGAATAATAAAAATAGACAAGGACTGATTTAATTTCCATTTTTTTAGTAACATTAAGTACTCGTAATTTTAAACCCAAATAGAAAGGTGTTCGAAAGATGATTCATATGACTTTCAAAATGTCGTTGGCATTCACTAAAAATCGTTGAACGATACATAGTCACGGGTCGGCGTTCACATATTTAAATTTTATAATACGACCGTTGAATAAAAAAAAAAAGAAAATACGGACAGCATAACTGTTTTCTCTTTCTCATCCGGCAAACCATTAATTAGGGATGCCACTTGCAGTGATTCCTGATCTCGTCGGCCATTGAGCCAGGTATCATCGCCCGACGGGCCAAGGAGCGGAAGATAACCAAATATCGCTCACTGACCGATAGATACGAGTTTGTACCGGTTGCGGTTGAAACGGCTGGCTTGATAGGCCCCAAGGCATTGAAGCTCATTCGCCAAATAGGCTCCATAGCTGCTCAACGCCATGACGAACCACGCGAGACCAGCGGGTGTCGATGGCAGTCGTCCGTGGCAATACATTCTCCATAATGATTGCGGGAACAGAGTTGTCCGTTAAAAGATTTTTTTTATTCAACGGTCGTATTATAAAATTTAAATATGCGAACGCCGACCCGTGTATCGTTCAACGATTTTTAGTGAATGCCAACGACATCCTTTGATTATGTAACGTTCTGGTTGTGTTTAGTGCCTCTGCTCGCTTTGTTAGTCTTTTTATTCTAGCTGTGTGGGGTTACAATGCGTTTGATTCGTAAACGTGCTTAAGCGTGTTAAGAAAAGAAGTCGGAACAAGATAACACTTATCATTTGTATAAACATTACAGACTAGTCTCATTATCCGCGATTGTCACGATAGATGTAAACATCTTGGAATTGCAGCCACCTTGAATAAATTAAGGCTTTCTAGATTCTGGATACCTAAAGCCAAACAAAATATAAAAAATGTGTCCACTTCTATTGATAAAACCAATGTTCCTAAGGTCTCTGACCTGAATGCCCCAAAACGGTCTAACAGAAAAAATGCCTCGATGGACGAAAAGCGTTCTTAGGAAATTCTTTATATTTGGTACTAAAGAAAAAAGAAATGTAAATATATTTTCCTCTATTATAGAGTGCAGCGTTGCTTGGTTAATATTGTGTTACTTAATTCTATTCATCAATAATTGTAAATAAGTATAATTGTGTGAGCCTCTCAATAAATGCTTTATTGCGTTTCTCTCTTGAGGGGAAAGTATACGAATTAATTGCTTTAAGACTCGTTGAAGTTGTTTATAATTTTCTTTTTAATAAATCATTGTCTTCACGAGTATTTAATTGAATGTGCGGTTTTTTGGAAAGTGTTCGTTCGTTTTAACAGAAAAATTGAAATAAGGCGCCAAGTTATTTGTCACGTATGAATTTGCCAAGAAAAATCGCCATTTTTGTAAAATTGGAGTATTCTAGCATCTAATTTGTATTTTTCAGGTCTCAGAACTTGCTAGAACTATGAACACGTGACTTGTGTATTTTCATTATAGCCAATCGGCAACTTGTGTTTCTGTTAGGGGTCAATCGGAGGTCTCCAGTGGTTATTTCATAAAACACTTGGTGCGAATATTTAGTCTGTGAAGTAATTTTCCACCAAGAAAAATAATGTATTCTAAGTAACTCGGGGATATTTCGTATCAACAAGAAGAGAACGACCTTCCTTGTTTTACAACTTGCTAAACTGTTACCTTGAAGCGGGATTTTTCTCCTTTTTTCACCCTGTGACTCATTTTGAAGAGACTACACCTGTTTCCGACAGCTCCTGACATTTAACTGCTGAATGGTCGGACCAAATTTGTTACCTAAAAATCAAGCAGCCATTGCTTGATACTTCTTCCTGATTACATGTGCATATAAGTTTGGAACCAGGTGTTAACAGGCTACTTAGCCGCATAGATGGAAATGTTTATGTAACTTGCTTCAGACGTTCAGGATTTGAACTTGACTCACTGAGTTCATTTTTCCGACTTGCCACAAACCGCTACAGTTTATGTGACCGAGAATTAGACAGTTGATTTTCCTAGTGATCACAAATCTTATTAATGTAACTGTCAGAGCGCAGTATACTTTCAAGCGTATGCGACTATCGTGGTATATCGAGGGGTTTAAGGTCAGACAGCAAATCATGCACCGAGACGCGAAAAACGGATTGAACGACGATATCAAAATAAATGATTCGTACAGAATAAACAAACTGGGTAACAAAAAAAGACAAACTCAGGGATTTTTTTGCTGGGCAATAATTGTAGTTTTATCAAACAATAAAACCAGGAAATATTCCGGGGATAGAAAATAGTCCCTTTAATCGTTGAGGTAAATTCCGGGGAGAGAAAAATAGTCCTTGTTTGAGAAAAATCAAACAGTGGGGTTTCAAAATTTCCAAATGGTTTACAAGTGTTGATTTTGGTCAACAGCCTTTAGAAAAAGCACAAAGAAGAAGAAGCAGAGCCTATATCTCTTCGAAGCTTCGATGATCTTGTCTCCCGGTCGTTCAAAACACCGCGTCAGCAAACCTTCGTGCCTCCGTCCTCTCCCACCTTTTTGGTCTACTCCCGTCTTTCTCTGCCCCCGGGCCGAATTCAAAATCCCGGGGAAACGGGATCTTTCCAGAATATTTCCTTTGTCTTTCGCGGGCCAATTCTTTAACTCTCGGACATAACGAGATTCTCTGTTTACATTTTTTTCTTTGAGTTAAGTACCTTGAGGAACGACAGATGAACGATTCAAGAGTTATCTCCTTCCCGTTCTCTCACAGTAACTTGTTTTTTTATTTCTTTTATTTTATTGATAACGTAATAAGGTTTCAAAGAGTAAAAAAACTCACTAACAATTTCCATTGAGAACGAACAATGTCGTAGCTGAGTTGAAATTTTATCTTATTCTTGGATGCACAGGATTTTTATATATAGAAAAGTGATTTGGAAGAAAAACAAACATATGTGAAAGCTTAATTCCATCATTACTAAGCTTTGCTTAGCCTGGAACAGAGTTACAATCGTTCTGCATCCACTGGGAACAGACCTTCCGCATTTTGAAGCCAAGTGCTGTTTCATCCCCCCCTCTCCCACACACGCAATGAATTTGTACGGAACTCCCGCATTGAAAAAAATATCTCTGTAAAAAATGTTTCCCTCCTTTTTGCAGACCTACCAAGTCTCTCGCATTTTGATGATTATCTTGATGTTAAGATCGGTTTTCCATACACTGAAATAGCTGTTTAGAGCTTCTAGAATTGAACATTTTCTCCGCATCCCTCCAACCGTGCGGGGGGAGGGGGGGCATTGTTTTTAGGAAATCTCCCCCTTGAGAATTTCTAAACCTTGGCAGATATGTGAGAATCGGACTCACTACCCTAGTGTCCGTGCGACACGCTTACTAACCATTTTAGAATTCGTTCGAAAGTGCGCCGGAGAAAAACACGATTGAGTGATCTCCCTTCGCTTGGTTTGAAAGTGTGCCGGAGAAAAAACACGATTGGGTGATCTCCCTTTGCTTGGTTCGAAAGTGCGCCGGAGAAAAAACACGATTGGGTGATCTCCCTTTGCTTGGTTCGAAAGTGCGCCGGAGAAAAACACGATTGAGTGATCTCCCTTCGCTTGGTTCGAAAGTGTGCCGGAGGGGGGGGGGGGCAACTCATTTCCTTTTGCCTTTGCTTTTAAGACTGCTACTTGTCAACTTAAATGCTGATCGAATCAGGAAAGCTATATTCTTGCGTCTTTAACGCAAAACTGCTACCCATTCTCTGCTAGACCTCTGCTCCCATTCAGCGTGTCGATCTCTGATTAGTGCAGCTCCCGGTGACTCCGCACCCGAGTAGTCAATCAAAGCGTGACAATATATCTATCTATCTGATATAGATTGATACACAGAGATTGAGGTAAATAGATACACAGATATAAACAGGATAAATAGATAGATATGAATAGACTGAGATAGATAAATAGACCGATAGACAGATTGAGCGATTGATAGATAGGTAGAAACGAACCAACTGGGATATTTAGATAGATAGGAAGAGGCATGATAACGATATATAAATAGGTCGATATGATGATGTGTACAGATTTGAAAAGGCTAGCTAGATAGATAGATAGATAAGATTCTTCTCTGTGTGGCAATGCGCATGTGCGTATATTTCATAGTAAAAGCTAAGCGGAAGCTGTAATTCACGCCTGCTAGTTTTGATCTCGAAAACACCTTGAGCTTTCTTCCAATAATCAGAAAATAGTGAATTAAAATAGGGAAAGAAACAAATCAATAATCATTATTTTCTGCTCCTGGGTTTGCAGACATTGTGGATAGTTTGTTTTACTGCCGAAATTTTGATTCCTTCTGCTTTGGGCATTTGAATAAAATCAATAATCACTCACAAAACCATCTTTTGATATACCATGAAAAGAAAGAAAGAAAGAAAGCTAGGTTTGCAGTTAACTAATTTTTTGAAAGCACCATCTGTCTATTCGTTTTGTGCTTTGCTGAAGGTAGTTATTCCTCTTGATTAGAAAATATCTCCTTTACCGTAAACATACGAGGTCTGTCCGGAAAGTATCCAGTCATTTTGAATATCTCGAGAACCAGTTACGCGGCCTTGGTGTAATTTGGCAACTAATCAGAGGTGACCTTACTGTGCATGTGTGAACAGACACTCTCCAGTAAGGTTACTCAATCGGCAGTGTGACGCCATTGGGAGAGCTTGTGTAATGTGTGACCATCGCATTCACAATGACTAAGACTGTCCATTCTTCACATATGGTGTAGTTTTTTTTGTTTTTGCAAAACATCGCATCACCCATGTCTGTCAGCCCCCACCCCTACAAGTCAGCAATAACATCGGTGCAAATATCATCAATGTTTTGATAATTTCTTTTTTGAATGGATTTTTAAGGACTAAACTAAATTCTTCAGAATACCCCAAGGGAAAAAAGAACTGGAATAGTAATATTAGGGAATCGAATCCAATTTCTCCGTACTGTTTAAATTTCAGGATGAATGAAATGTTACTTAGACTATCACGATTTTAAAATGTGGTGGTCAATCTTTGATTCTGCTATTACAACATTATCTATATTAGTCAGGTGGAAACCCAGTTGAACCCCTCAAAAAATAAGTTGTTGAGGTTTTTGCATTTTAGGTTTTGGTCAACATTTCTGGATGATAAATCTTTTCATTTGCATTCTTCCAGACCAGAATTTATGACGTCATCATTCGCAGTAATTTCTCATATGTATCACATAGTCGTGTGCATTTATGAAAAAAAAAAACACCTCCCCAAAAAAGGTTTCTCAACGGTTTTTCGTGGTATCACGTGTGCTCAATAATATACTAAAAGTCTACCACAGTCTGACCACTGGAAAGGTATAATTTACAAGATGGCGTCCAAGATGGTCGCCAAATCTTTAAAATGGTCATTACTCGTTCATTATTTACCCTAGACAAGTTTGTCCAACTGTTCTTTGTATTATCAAGTGTGCTTGATAACATATCAAAAGTCTACAACAGTCTGACCGCTGGAAAGGTATCATTTTCAAGATGGCGTCCCAATTGACTGCCAAATTAGTTGGCTTCTAGTATATCTGTTTCAATGATTTTCAATTCTGCGGAAAGATAAGCCACATTGTAAGGAAGAAGTGATCAAATTTTGGGGCTGATCCAGGAATTCGGTTTTTATTGAGAGATATTTTTCCGTTTTAACATTTTAGACATTTCTGTATTCGCTCACGTCAGCGATTTTCAACCAATGTGTCTGGTTAGTCACTCAATAGTAACCGTCATGTAACCAATGTATTTTGACAGCATGCCCTGCTGGGGGTGATCAATTAAAAAAAATGGGAAAAGGGGTGATCAATGAATCAGTTACTTCTCTCGGCTTTTGTTGGGCGGTGATCACTAAAAGAGTCCAAATTTTCAACAACAAAAAAAACAGCGTGTATGCTACCGGACATAAACTAAGGGACCAAGTTAGCATAAACTAAACACACAACTAAAGGGGGGGGGGGGGTAAAAATCACAAAAACTGTTTTTCTGGAAATAATAAGGGGTAAATGTTTAAATGTTCAGCCTTCTAACTCCATTGGTTGTACAAGTGATACATACGTACATAGCCAGCCAGACCAACTTAAAAACCGAAGAAATGTTGACAGTTTTGGTTGACGGTTTCTAACAACTAAACAAATAGACTGATAAGCGAACAGACCGATAAATAGATAGACGTTGCATGCATAAGCACGGGAACCTGCCGTAGAGCAATGGTTAGCAAGCTAATCATTTCTAGTGCAGTGAGATCGATCCTTACAGGGTATCCACAGTACCAGACTAAACTAAGTGTAATACATGCATTCATACACTGGGCCGGCGTGACGGTTTTGTGCGCCCTAGACGAGACTCAACATTTGCGCAAGGTTTTTTTTGTGCCCTGGGCGAGACTCAACATTTGCGCAAGGTTTTTTTGCACCCTAGGCGAGACTCAACATTTGCGCAAGGTTTTTTTTTGCACCCTAGGCGAGACTCAACATTTGTGCAAGTTTTTTTTTGCACCCTAGGCGAGACTCAATATTTGCGCAAGGTTTTTTTGCACCCTAGGCGAGACTCAACATTTGCGCAAGGTTTTTTTTGCACCCTAGGCGAGACTCAAAGTTTGCACAAGGTTTTTTTTGTACCCTGGGCGAGACTCAACATTTGTGCAAGGTCTTTTTTTGCACACTAGGCGAGACTTAAAATTTGCACGCCAGTTGTTTGATCTTCGTTTAAATTTTTCTCCTGAAAGGTCAGTACTGCGCCCCTCTGAGGTCTGCGCCCTAGGCGCCTGCCTAGTTTGTCCTAATGGTAGCGCCGACCCTGTTCATACATTGTTTCATGCATAAACTTGGGCGCCTGCAGTATTCGATCTTGTCACTAAAATCTACTTATATCATTAACAGTGGTGGATATGGTTAGACAATGTGGAAAAGAAAGAATGAGAAAAGTGTGTTACATCTCAATCATTTTATTATCATGAAGAGAAATCTTTATGCATTTCGTCACTGCGAGTGACGTCCCCAGGAGAAAATTGAACATAGCAGAGACGTGCGATCATCCATGTGGTGTGCTGTGAATGAAACGAGATGTGTTTTGTGTATTATATGCCAGGAGACTGGTTTGTTAAATTGGGTCACTGTGTGGGTTTTGAAGTGGGTTGCGGTGGGGTGTAGATAAGGGCTGTCTTGAAGGGGTCAGTATATGGCTTTTGAAGTGGCTGGTGGTTTTAACTTACGAATGTGTAGATAGTGGTTGTCTACTCTGGTTATTTTGGATTAATTGTCTAACCATATCCATCATTCTGTCGGATTCCCTCACATCCATACAACAAACATAATTAACAGTACAACTTTTTCAATGGGCTCTTCCATTTAAAGGTAACAAGTTTTCCGATAAAAATATCTCCTACCCACCATTTGAAACAATGGATTCTTCCACTAAAACGAGTTCATTCACTTTTTAATAAAACCTCAGATAAAATTGATAAGATGTAAACATTTATTTGCACTATTAATAGCTTTGAAGTTGTGAACTATTAAGTCTTAACGTAAGTAAGAGAATGTGAAGAAACTGCTCGAACTCCAGAGGACACGGGTAAATATTTTATATATGAGTATATATATATATATATATCAAATCACCTAATGGTCCCATGGTCACCATCAGCAGGTGATACTTCTTCTAGAGAAAATTAAACCTAGAAAATTTCAGCTCGATTGAACCACCGGACCAGAACTTATGACAAATTGAAATTTGCTTAAATTTACATGTCGCAAACCGCAAGCATGATTTTCCAAATTTCATAACTAGGCTATTTAAAAAGATATCTAGCTGAGATTTGGTACCCCTGTAGTTTTTCACCCAACTCATTTTGGCTATATTATATATGATTTAGGAGTTATGAGTCCTTTAAAATGGGGGGAAATGGCTTTTTAGTGGCAGTTGCTAAATGTTTGGCTGGCCGTAGAAACTGAACTAAGGGTGTTAAAATAAAAATTCCACTGGATTATATTCATTTGATGCATTTCCTTGTGTAAAAGGTTGAAACATAGAGTTTAAAATCATTAAATACTTTTCTGATGATCAAAACATAGGACCATTACAGTAAAAACCCAAAATTTTATTTTTTTTATGAATGCATGAAAAGTAACGTAGACAGTTGAAAAGAAGTGTTCAAATTTTGCTGAATTATAGTTCAATCTATCCTCTTTCATTCCTAAAAAATACTCATATCTAACTTGGCTAAACTGCCACACATTTCAGAGAATATTTTCTGAAGAATTCCAACTGAATATATGAGTATCAATAAATTAAAGCATTATAACCCTTGAAATCTCACCAGGTGACACTTTTTCTAGAGACAAATCAACTCGGAAAATTTCAGCTTGATTCAACAAAAGGTTCAGAAGTTATGACACATTGAAATCTGCTTAAATTTGCATGTCGCGAGCCACAAGCGTGCTTTTGCCAACTTCGGCCCTTCATAACTTTGGTATCTAAGAACATATCTAGCTAAAATCTAGTATTCCAGTAGTTTCCCAATTCTTAATTAGCATAGTTATGAAGTGCCAAATTTGGCAAATCATGCTTGCGGCTTGCGACATGTAAATCTAAGCAAATTTATCATAACTTCTGATCTGGTGGTTCAATCAAGCTGAAATATTCAGGGTTTAATCTTCTCTAGAAAAGGTATCACTTACTGAAATTTCATCAAAATCCCAGATGGTGCTGAAAGTTTATTTGCTTGCCTGTTCACCTCACGGTGAAGTTTAACTCTTTTCCTCTCTTTAAAGCTGATTAAAGAGTGTCTGTGTGTAAGATTGCTGTGTCTGTGTGTAAGTTTTTCAGGAAGACATTACTTTTACTCTCTTCCTCTCTTTAAAGCTGAAAGAGGCTCAGGCAGAAAGTGAAACTTATGTGATTGAAAACGATGTTTAAAAATAGAAATATTCT
>VCCN01005933.1:2694777-2707284 GCA_006491835.1 Architeuthis dux | reverse complement strand
TCCAACTCCGACTCCTCAATTTCTGGTACCTCCGACTCCGACGCCTCAATTTCTAATAACTCCAACTCCGACTCCTCAATTTCTTGTACCTCTAACTCCGACTCCTCAATTTCTTGTACCTCCGACTTCGACTCCTCAATTTTTGGTACCACCGACTTCGACTCCTCTGGCTTTAAAATGGCTAAGATTGGCTAGATCTTTCAACATTTTGGCCATTTTCTGGCTATGTTTTGGCAATGTTTTTAAATTGCCTTATGTATTCGATCATTTTCATCTTATTCTCCCTTGTGTGTAATTGTATAAATGATTCATTTTGTATCGTGAATAGAAAAACTTAAATTAACTCATTTCTGAAGTGTTTAGTTTATTCATGCTGTTTGAACGTCCTAAAAATACTTGAAAACTTGAGGAGTGACGAAAAATTAACACAGGAAATTATGAGAACTTTTCTAGTTTACATAAATTTAGTAAACAACAGTCTTAGAACTTGGAATTAGTTTGTTAGAAACAATGTTTTCTTATGGTGTATATTTAACACCAAAATAACTTTTTAGATGAGTCCACGCATTTCTATGAGATACTTTTCGGTCGGTCGGTCGGTCGGTCCCTTATATGTTAAATATCAATTTTCTCAGACGTATCATGTTGGATTGACATGAAACTTTGTCCAGACCATCGGGTGAACTATCTTCACCTTCCTCATCCTCCTACTCCTACTACCACGGATCGTGAACGCATCGTCGAACTTATGGTTCTTGTTCAAGTATAGCTAGCTAACTAGGGCCCTTACGCTGGCATCGGCATTAACTGTCCCAGTTTCTTATATATATGAAAGAGCAACAAAAGATCTACCAGTTTACAAGATGGCGACCACAGTTTTGGACAGATCGTGTGTATCCTGTTTTTATACGAAAAAGCATCAACAAATCTACCAGTATGCAAGTTTCCACACTTCTTTTTTACATTTTGAACAATTCTGCTTGAAATCTCAGCTAAATACCTGTGAAAACTTTAAAACTTTTTCAATAAAATGTGCTCACTACATATCGACCCATACAAAATTACCCCCAAAGATGATTGCGGTGGGTTTTTAGTATAAAATTACGCTTCTAACTACGAAATTTAGCTTTATATGTGAAACTTCCAAGTTAAATTCTTTTTTGACTGGACTCATATCACAAGTTTCTCTTGTCTCGGATTGTGATATAGATTCGACAAGCACCCGAAGTGGCATCACCCACTTCACCGTTCTCGCTTACGAAATGTTGTATTCCCCAGCGGTTACCCCTCTAAATACTGACCAGGCTCGACGTTGCTTATCTTCAGTGATCATGCGAGAACCGGTGTATCCAACGTGATTTTGGTTGTATTTTTCAAGTGTAGAAAAAGTGTAAATATCTGAGTAAATTAAGTCATTCACCTTTCACGTTTCATTCACCCTCCATTCAATCCTCTCGTTTCATTCACTCATGAAATGATTCCATTCACTAGTTTTCTTTAACTAGATATGTAATCATTACAGTTATAAGTTTTGATGAGTGGTTATTAGAAAGCATGTTTTGCAGAGCAGACCAACTATTGTGAGTTCAATCCCCACTGTTGCGTTCGACATAATTAGGGTAGGAACAACCGTAAAATCAGGAAATCATGACGGGAGAATAAAATACACGTACTTCGTAAAGGAAGAAGAAGTTTTATTTTTTTAAAAGATGCGTTTATATACACATGACACACAACTGAAAACAAAAGGAATTGGGAACGCCGGTGACGAACGAATTATTGCCGCTGCTTGATAAACAATCCGTTAACGGTGGAGTCATAGTTGAGCTAGTCTCGCAGACCATTACTGCTGTACTGAGTTTAGTTCTCACTAGGTGCCCTACACTGATGCTCTTGTGCCAGACTAAGCTAAGCTTAGCAAATAAGTGGGCATTTACCGTAGGACGATGCTTAAGAGGCTCGTCTCACAGACTATTTGGTGTAAGTTCAAACTTCACTCTGAATCTCACTACAGAGGCCTTGTGCCAGACTAAGCTCAGCGTCATGTAAACAAAACTATGCCTTCTGTAGTGTGATAGTAAACAAGCTCGTCTCGCAGTATATTCATGCAGTGAGTTTGATTCGCACCGTGTTGTAGTCTTGTGCCAGATTAAGCACTGCCCAGTAAACTAGAGAGCACTCAGAGAGCGCATACTAACTAAAAATTGAATGAAAATCAGTTCATATATAGCTACGCGTGGAGGTAATTGTGTTAGTTTCGATTTTCCCTGTTTTGGATAATTGTTTCAATATATGAAAAAATATCTTTCAATCGAAAAATAATTCCTGGATCCCCCCCCCCAAATTTAATTAATTCTTCCTTAGAGCATAGCCCAGCCTTCAACAAAATTTCATTTAAATTAATTTGAGAACTTTTGGAGATATTGTGTGGACAAACAGAAAAACCTGACTGAATACATATAAATGTATGAAAAATGAAAAAATACCTTTCACTTGAAAAGAAATTCCTGGATCCGCCCCAAAATTTAATTGGCACAATGCGGGGAAGGTGGTCCCGATTGTAAAGTTTCACACACCCAAACACTCGAACGCTCGATGTTAAAAACGGCGCACAAATAAAAAGAAATAAGAGAAATGAAAGAAAAACTGAAATAAATACATAAACTATATTGATATTTATGATGACATAAAATTATCCATTATTTGATTTCATAAACTATATTGTTATTGCTTTCAAATTTCAATTCAATAATTTAAATTGTTTTTATTTGGGCGCCGTTTTTAACATCCCTACATTATAACATTTAATCAATTCTTCATACCCTTTAACAAATTCTCCCCCACCCCACCCGAAGATGGAGCTAGAGGGCTGAATGCATTTCTCATTAAAGACTTGTGGAGATATCGCGTAGACTGACAGACATGATTGAATACAATATATCTCTTCGACAGAGGTAAACAACTCTTCTTGTCAACTAGCAATTGTTGTGCCTCCCTAAACACGCGTTTGTATTTGATAGTTTTCAAAATCGTGACACCCCTAACCGACCGTGTTTCCAGTCTTCCTTAGAGAAGAGAGAAATGGTCGATGAAATAGAGCGTCTGATTTTCGTTGTGTAGGTTTTCTTTTCCTCTGCTCCCCCCCCCCCACACACACATACTCACACACCTCCTGTCTCTCCCTCTCTTTCTCTTTCTTCTCTCTCTTTCTGTCCTCCTCTCTGTGTGTATGTGTGTGGGTGGGGGTCCCAAGTCATTCGCGAAAAGTCATAAATTAAAGGCGACTCTCAAAAACAGACACGTACAACATATTTATTGTATTTACTTAGTTTGCTCAGGTTTAAAAGATTGTTCCCCCTTTCTCTATCTCCATCTCTCTCCCCCCCTCTCCCTCTTCCTACTCCTCTCGCTCAATTCCCCTCCCTCTTCTTCCCCCATCCCACCTTCTGCCTTCGTTCAAGTCAATTCATCAAACTCTAAAATTAAAAACATTAACATATTTACACACAACAAAAAAAAAGGTGAAAAATTTATTCAGAAAGAACGTTTCCAGATATTCTGCATTATTGTGCAAGAAACCTTTATCTATTTGGGCTTCTTATCGGTGCAGTGTAAAGAAGGTGGTCCCGATTGGAATTCAGCTGACGTCACGTACACATGCGATCTGTCGAACATTTATGAAGCGAGGCAAAACAATTTAACAATTTAATTTATTCAAAGCAACAACAATATAATTTATGTCTTTACGTCTGTTTTTCTTTCATGAATTCTCTCTTCTTTTTTTTAAAAATTTGTGCGCCGTTTTTAACATTGAGTGTGCGAGGGTGTGAAACTTTGCAATCGAGACCATCTTCCCTACATTGGGCCCTTTTTATTATTCATAGAGTAAATTCAATCTGATAAACATTCCAATTGACTAACATTAATTTCGGCAATCTTTGCAATAACGCACTCGGAGAACGGCCATTTTTGAAAAGGTCATTTTGAATGGCTAAAAGTGGCTAGTTTGGGTAGATCTAATTTCCAGGCAACTGTATACACTCCAAATACTCATACACAGTCTCCAACGAGCAGATATTAACGTTCAAATAACGTTATTCTCGATCATAAGGTACCGTTCTTTATATTTATATCGCAGTATTTATTTTATTTATATTTATTTATTTATTTATACTACTACTACTACTACTAATCTACCCAATTTTAGCCTTCTTTTTCAAATCTAGACACTTTTAGCCATTTAAAATGGCCAATTAAAAAATGGCTGTTCTCCCAGTGCAAAGATTGCCAAAAATTGTATGAACTCTACATTGATATAAAAAAATACTCACACAAATATTTGTACACTTCTTCTCTGGTGTCTTGGTATCACTTGGTGTCTTGGTATGTCTTGGTGTCTTGGTATGTCTTGGTGTCAATAAAACTTGGTGATTTGTCTGCTTGAACGCGTTCTTTAAATTGTATTATTCATTCCCCTATTTCCATATTAACGTTCAAATAACGTTATTCTCGATCTTAAGGTACCGTTCTTTATATTTATATAGAAATATTTATTTTATTTATATCTATAGGTCAGATGTCCGCAAACCTTTTTTAGCCGGTTTAATATTGACCAGGGTCTTAATCACAACCTGAATATAGGTCAGTCAGTCAGCTATGTCACTTGTAAGTGGTTAATACGATCTATTTCGTTTCTAAAAGGGTCTATCTAACGAATTTGATATCAAAATCAAGTTCAAGTTGTGGGCGTGACAGGCATTTCGGTAAAGTGCAGCTGGCTTCTATCTCGTTTCATGTACCAAATCGTATCGCTTCCTCGTGGACCGGTGGCGCATGCGCTGCGGCACTATCAATTAATTGGTGAAAAACAAACCCCAAAGGCTGAATTATTATTTATGCAATTCATGTATGTACAAACATGTCCTTGTTATTGTATAAGGTCAGTAGAAATGCAGCGGCTGAACTACTATTTGTAAAGCCTTTAGGGGGCCCCTCCATTGGGGGTCCGGGGACCGTTTTCACCCCCACCCCCCAGCTACGCCTCTGGGGGTTGTAAAGATTTTGAACTGAAAACAGTTTGCTGGAAATATTAGTTTGGAGGGTGCTGTTTCAGATTCTGAACGGTGCCACTTTGTTAACATTGAGCAATCCTTTTATGACGTCATTAGCCGCACCAACTTTTTTGCCATAAAGAATCTACTAAAAATGTACTTTTAAAAATAAACATATCGTGTGGTGTATAAAATTAAAGCTCTTTTCATATACAAACCAAATATGAGAATAAAAATCATAAAAGATGTCCAAATAAGCTAGAAAATGGACGTAGGTCTTACAATTACATATGAATTATCCTATATTGCTGCCTCGTCCTCATCAATATTCTCATTGGTTCCCACTAAAGATGTACCTCTCTTGGTATTTTCATTCGCACATGGTTCATCGCCTTTGCATGGCAGTCCATCTGATCGACAGCTGCAAGTAGTTCGGGAACATGTTAGCACAGACTTGCATCCACAGACAACAAGTTGTAGTAGTGATTTCGGTGCAATATCCTTATTACTATAAATCGCAACAGGAATGTTCTCTTCTATTTTCATCCCAAACAGGGACAGATTAGCAGTGCAAGTAGGAGGGGCATTTGTCTAGGGTGCATAAATTTACATATAGACTGGTTGAATTTGCATATGAAACAACTGGTGACGTAGTTGAATGGGCCTAATTAAACAACTGGTGGCGTAGTTGAACTTGCGTTTGAAACAACTGGTGACGTAGTTGAATTTGCATATGAAACAACTGGCGCTTGGCCTTTGGTACTGAAATAAAAAGCAAAGTCGTGAATTATATGATCTCATGGGTTTTAAAATCTTGCCTGTTTCAAATTATTATAAAGAAATGGCGTTACCCAAGAAAAAAAAATATTTACCGAAATTGTGAGTTAAATTCACTGACGCGGGTGCCTATTTTTCATGGTGCTATAAAGCAGCTAATGCCAAATAAATTATATTTGCAGGAAGCATTCCATTATTAGAAAAGAGCATGTGGTTTACATTACAAGATTATTTGGTGCCATTTGACTTTAAAAGCGTACGTATTCTTGCGCTGTGGGAAAAAAGGGATTATTTTGAGACTAATCATGATATTCTTATGAAGAATCCAAATTGTACATATTTATCATTAACAAGGCCAGTTGCTTACTGTTTCAGCCGTACGAAACTTCATATTTGACCGTTTAATGACCCATGAGAATACCCAATCTAACTTAAACACCATTTCATAGTCATATTTGATTCCTAAATAAAACGAGCTTTAATTTGATACCCAACATGATATGTCTATCGCTACAAGTACATTTTCAGTAGGTTTCATGGAGTGACAAAAAGCTAATGACGTCACTAAAATAATTGCACAAGGGAGAGAAAGTGGCAGCCTTCAGAATCTAAACTATCATTTCCAGAAAAAAAATGTACCCTACTTCACACTTATTCTCTAATTCCACCAACTTCTACCCGACTATAAAGAATCAATGGTGGCATAATCAGTCCAGATGGTACGAAGACACCTTCGAGCGTCGATGTGTTCTGTCGGGCGGATCAAACATTCAGAATATATATAGATCGCATGACATAAATCACACGCCTACATTTCTGGTTCTAATAGGCTACTAATTCTTCGGCTGCTGATTATCAGATAGCGTCTTGACGAATGAGAAGTGTTTTGGCAAATGTTTTTCTTTTAAACTCTTTTCAAGAGAGAACTTGTTGAGATTCTGACCATTTGATACCCGCCATTTCCTGGTAATTCATAATGGCGACATTAATGTCCTGTTATCAGAGATTGCCAAAACAGATGGCCCTTTTTTTTAGAGCTAAATCTCTGGGTGTTTATTTATCGAAATTTCGATATTGTTCCCATCAGTCCAAATTCATTAATAAACTTCCTGGGTGTCGAATAGTTTTAAGACAATTCGGTGGCATCTGTCAATTCGTGAGACTATGGGTCCGCACCCAGAAAGTCTTTGCTGTCAGTCTCTCCAGGGAACTGCAAATCTTCGCTCTCGACGTACCGATGTTCTCCTAGGGAAGGACAAGGGCCGATATAACTTAGCACCAGTGTCGTCGCAGGAGTTGTCAGATCGAGCCTGAAACAACGTCGGACTGCCCCATGGGACTCCAGGGTTGTTCTTCTCCTAGACTGGTTGCCTCTCAAGACTATTCAAGAGGACAACACAGCTCATGTCGAGATTCGAAGAATCCACAATGCAACCTATTGACGACAATGAATCTTCGATACAACATTGAGTCTCTCAGAATTGTTTCAAGAGGCCAATTATATTGAATCTGTCTAGCTAAACCGTTGTTATTTCTAAGTTCGAATCTAGACCTATTAGAAACCATCAACCAAAACTGTCAACATAGGTTTCTTCAGTTTTCAAGTGAGTCCGGCCGGCTGTCTATCTTGTATGTGTTGCGCAAATTTAAACAATTACTCCTTGTTGGAAAAAAAACATCTTTTTTTTAAAGAATTCCCCTTCAATTTACAAGTTCAATTTACAATGTAAGTTTATGTTAAATTGTGTTCGGCAGCGTTCACTCTTGTTTGTTGAAAATTCTAACTTTTTTAGTTATCATTGCCCAACAAAAGGCGAGAGAAGTAACTTATTTATTGATCACCCCTTTTTCAAATTCATCAATTGATCACCCCCAACACGACACGCTGCCAAAAGACATTGGTCACGTGACGGTTTCTATTGGGTGACTAACCAGACCTGTCGTTTATTTTCCTACTTGAACCAGTTCTACTGTTATTTTCGTTTCTTTATCGATCTCGTTGTCTCACAAACTTCATTTATGTAATTTGTTGTTCTTCTTCTTCTTCATCTTTTCCTTCTTCTTTTTCTTCTTCTTCTTCTTCTTCTTCTCCTCCTCCTTCTTCTTCTCCTCTTTCTTCTTCTTCTTCTTCTTCTTCTTCTTCTTCTTCTTCTTCTTCTTCTTCTTCTTCTTCTTCTTTCGAAAAAAATATAATGTTTTACCGTATAAAAGATGGCCGACGCTGGGAGAATAAATGCTGTCTCCCCTCCAGGTGAAAATGGGGAGAAAGCCATTCTATTGTGAGCCAGAATCGCATGTTCTGGCGGGAAAAGAAGAGGAAGGTTAATGTTTTAATGTTTTGAACTTGTTAGAAATGTACCTTTATTTTTAAGGTCTAAAAACAGCAACACACAACATTAGACAGCAACATAAGAATTGTACAGTACGCTTCTGAACGAAGCAAGTCTCTTTACAAGACATTTCACAGACACTCTTCTTAGAACCCGTCCTAAAAACCGGATCCTCAGCGGAAGCTACTACAATTCGGTAATTCACGTCTGACGAGCCGTGTCGACATCACAAGGTCACCCAGGAGTCGGAGAACCAGTTTACTCACAAGGGAGTGCAGTACCAAAGAACTGTTTATTGCCCCTTCAACCTGTATACAAACACACGTCGAATTTCACCTTGCGGTGTTTAAAACACACATTAACTACGAGGCTTAGTGAGAAGCCGCAATAAGGAGCAATCTTATTGCAACCGACTTTTTTTTATATCGACCACGCTGCAGTATTTTGCAATGTCATTTCTTGTTGTTAATAAAAGCGTAAAAGGTAGGATTGCCTTTGTTCTCCTTCTGTCGGCTGCCTAGCGCCCAATATTACCCAATCTGCATGTTCTTCTCTCCTAACTTCCGCCATTATGGTAATGCTAACAAGGTAAACATTAAACTCTTTGTTTAAATATCAGAGACGAAAGATTGTCAACTTCAAAACTCGTCATTCGCTTTTCCCACACTCGGTTTTGTTTTGAGAAATTTCTGTTTTTGGACCCAACGACACTGACAACAGGAAACACGACCTCTGAAATGTAATGTTTTGAATTTTTTAAAATTCTCTTAAAATTTAGTTCAGGACAATAATCTACTAGCGAAGTTTACTACAACCTGTCCATTATAGGGAGGTGCGGTGTGGCCGAATGGTTAACGGAACGATAAACGGAATCCGCGTACCGGGTTCGGCCGAGAAAGCACTCAGACAGCTCATGCCTCTGCCAACGCCCCCAAATTCAGTCACCAGAGGCTATTATTTACCCTTCCATAACATTTCATTGAAGTTTATTGAAAACTTTTTGAGATATTGCATCGACAGACAGACACACGCTTCACTGACATCTCCGCGTACGTCTATCCCGCACCGACATCTGAACGCCGACGGCTTGGCGACCGCTTGGCGCAAGGACAACTGAGCGCACGATAACTGAGCGCATCTCAGTGCAAGGAGGACCACCAAAAACAAACTATGGAATTAAAACAATTTATTGAGATACAAAAATTAAAGTTATTTCGCAGGGACAAACAATATTGGAACTATGTTACAGACAATTATGCAAATAATGAATTTGTAAACAAAATATAAAACTATTTATTAAAATCCTTTTTTTAATTCTTAGTTGTACATTTTATTGCTGAAGGAGTTTGTAAACAAAATATAAAAATATCTATTAAAACGTTATCTTTTACTTCTCAGTGCGTACTATATTTTATAGCGGAATGACTTAGTAAACAAACTATCAGAGTTGCCAATTTGGCCATATTATTGACAAATTTGACTAATCTGGCCTTTTTGAAAAGCATTTGGCTTTTTGGTTTGGCCATATTTAAATATTTGCCATTTTGACTTTGTTGCTGTAGTATTTTTAATAAATCCTTATTTTTGGTGTGACTTCAGGATTGCAATGTTTTATACACAATCATTATTATTAATTGTTTTTTTATACTACTATTTACCTCCATCGTAATTTTTCAGTTGTTTTTATTGCAACTTTATTCACGTCCTCATCGATAAAAAGCTTAAAAAGCAACTGGAAAATTAAGATGAAGTTAAATAGTGGTATAATCTTTCTTTTAAATTAATAATGATGATTTACGATACTACACCAAATAAAAATTAATAAAATAATCGCTTTTAAAACAATTTTGCCATTTGGCCATTTTTTAGTGTTCTTTTTTTTGTCCAGAAACGTCTGACAACCCTGCAAACTATCAAATAATTAGCAATCTTTGCAATAACACACTGAGAGAACGGCCATTTTTGAATCGCTCATTTTGTATGTCTAGATTTTGTTTTTAATGACTAATATTTGGTAGATTATTAGTAGTATTATGAATAAGATTCAAACTAAAACAATTCTCCAATTGGCAAATGCGCGTTAAAAGAAGGCGAATTGCAAGAAATTGTTTTAACTCTAGATTCTATAGTTTATTTACAAACTCATTCAACCACAACATCTAGTACCGTAAAGTAAAACATATTTTAATATTTTAATAAATTGTTTTATAGTTTGTAGGGTGCCTGGCAGTGGCGTATCTAGTTCTTAGAAAGTTGGGGGGGGGTGCAAAACTCGAAATGAATGTGATGAGAAATCTTCATTTTTATACTTCACCACGTTGATATGCACAACTTATATGAATGATTTTTAAAATATAAGTATAATACTTTACTAAATTGAATAAAATACTACTAAGCCAAACAATTTTCATATAGTTGGGCGCTAATTCACTTTCGCAACCCCAAGCTGGAGGTTGTTCTCAAAACAAAAACAAAAGGAGCTATATTTTTACGGCATAGTTTGTTTTTTTCTCAAATCTGAGATGAGGGGGCAACCTAGGGGCCAGCCAAAATTCATGGCCCCCTCTTCCCCCCGTAGAATCGCCACTACTGCCTGGTAGTTAGAGTATTTCATACATTTTCTAGTTTTTTTAAAGATGAAGTATTATAAATCATTATTATTTAAAAAATGTATGACTACTTTTTATCCTTCATCTTAATTGTATCAGTTTTGCTCAGGCCGATTAACCTCCGGCAGTGAGTGAATAGCGTTCATCGGAAAATACTTCATCTAATAAAAAAAATCTTCTTTTTTTAAAAAAACGGATGAAGGATAAGACTAGTTTGAATAACACGTGAAATAACAATAAAGTGAGTTCTGGGAAATCTCACGACTTGTATGTGAGTGTTTCTCTGAAGAAAAAAAGATAACATTCAAATTGAGAGTTGCATCGAGAGAAAGCTCAACACGGGGTTATCGCTTGAAAAGTTTTCGTTGTCGAACAGAGATATTTACTGAGCTCAAACAGTGCCGGATTTACCATGTAGCAAAAGTAGCAGATGCTATGGGCCCCGCATTTTCAAGGGGCCCCGCACTAATGCTTGCAAGATATCAATTCCGATTCAGAGTTGCCAACTCAAAAAATATTTTCGCACTAGTTTGACTGCCAAAAAGCGCTAAATTTTTAAAAAATGGCCAAAAACCACCAAAAAGACACTAGAATGTTTTATGCGAAAACGCGCTAATTTAGCGCTTTTTGCAATGCCCGAACAAGAAACGCGCTAAATCTAGCGCGAAACGCGTTAATAAATTGGCAACATTGATTCCGATTCAGTGATTCTGCCATTGCTCTATTACTATAGTACTATATTGTACTATATATATATAGTGCTATATTGTCTATATATTGTATTATATATATAGTACTATATTGCAGCTCAACGTTTATGAAAGACTGGGTTAGCGATTTTAGCCAATTATCACCAATAATTGGAGTTAATACTCTAACACATTAATTCATAGAAGTGTGGTATCTGTGTGATGCATATACGACGCATAAATACAAAAGTATTTGAAACTGAAGTCATTGCCGCCGCACAAAGATCAAAACGAAAACGAAGTAATACTATCACTAAAATATCAGACATATTTGTATTATTTGGCTGTATAGCAAATGAAAAATCTAAACACTGTTGCTAAAAAGATGATTTGTCTAGACGAAAAAGTAGGTTCACGGGTAACGCCTGGATTGCTTTTCGCCACCTTTGTTTTCTTAATCCTTGAAGTGTCTATTTTATGAGTCTACATGTTGTCAGGGTGAAATAATGTCCCACGGGGTTCATTTTTAACCCTTTATTACCTCGAATGCGAACTCGAACCTGAACACCGAAAGATAGAAAATCTCAGAACTAAATTCTTGTAAGTATTCCTGTAAAACGGCCACCTAGCTCCTCAAATTTGGACTTTTGTTTGTTCCAAAATGACTCAATAGTCTGTGTTTGAACTCCATCCGATGGCTTCATAAAATGCACTTATTACGGATTAATGATTCTGTGTTGAAGTCCGATGCCTTGAATGTTTTGAGGGATCACTTTTAACATCCGCCCGCCTCATGAAAGTGATCACTTGATCTCCCCCCTGCCAACCTAAAGTCAAAAGTGATATCAGCAACCGCAACCAGGTTGACATTTGATATTTTTCAAGGCCGAAATTAGGAACATTTGATCCTGAACAAAGCTATTTGATTCTGAAAATAAAGCAAAAAGGAAATTTTACGAAATATAAAAATCCTTACACGCGAATGTTATATGACATAAATATTCATAAGCAATAGATAAAGAAATATGTATTTTAATCCATTTTTCCTGCA
>VCCN01005933.1:2329511-2342113 GCA_006491835.1 Architeuthis dux | reverse complement strand
TAAATAGATAGATATGAACAGACTGAGATAGATTGATACATATGTCTGGTACAAAAAGACGGTTCTTTCAACGACAACAAAAAGTAGTAATATTTGACGCTGGTTACGGTTTCAGCCGACCCTGCTCGGGCTCTACATATCAAATTACTAGGCCTGTTTGCGATATGTGACTTAGAGGCGACAAACACCCGAAGTGGCGTCACTCACTTCATTCTACGCTATCTTACCAATTGCTAGGAGGATATATGGATTTCCCCAAGGGCCTTAGTGCGAAGTTAATACAAACTGTCTCAGCCGGAGTTTGAACTCTAATCGCCGAGTTCATACTTCGCACCGTTAACCGCACGGCCAGCCGGCATCTCGCTTACTAATATGTTAAACGTTTCATTCAAATATCTTATTACTTTTCGGTTAATTTTATGTTCTTATTAAATTTCCATTTACTCATTATTCGAAATACATTCTTTTAAATGAAAAACGCATTTTATGGGCGTTTCTTTTAAAACTTTAAATTTCTCTTGTTCATCGTCTTACTTTTTAGCCTCGCACCGAACACACTTCCAGTTCGTGTCAAAAGTAACCTTTTAGGAAGACACTTTCTTTCAGATTTGTCTAAAACTCTGCAATTGGACTAATCAAACAATTACTGATCCTGGCTTCAATCGCTGCAAATGTTATTCTTGCTAATTAAATTAGTTGAAACTTGTCTCTTAATAAAATGCATGGGTCTTTTTCATTAGTCACCACCACCAGTGGCGATTCTACGGGTGGGGGGGCATGGCACACCTAAAATTGTGGCTGGCCCCTAGGTTGACCCCGCCCCCACTTTCATATGCTTTAATGTAGGGGTGTAGCTGATATATGATTGATTATCTCAAATTTTCGAGAAAAAAAACTATGCCGTAAAAATATAATAATTTTGAACAATGTAGTGTTTCGGCCTACAAGAAGGGGAACTGAAGAAATATACCATGTTAACTCCCTTTGTTTTTGTTTTGAGAATAACCCCCCTTGTCGTCTGACAGCTTGGGGTTGCGAAAGTGAATTAGCGCCCAACTATATGAAAATTGTTTGGCTTAGTAGTATTTTATTCAATTTAGTAAAGTATTATACTTATATTTTAAAAATCATTCATATAAGTTGTGCATATCAACGTGGTGAAGTATAAGAATGAAGATTTCTCGTCACATGTATTTCGGGTTTGCTCCCCACCCCCATACACACACTTTCTAAGAACTAGACACGCCACTGCCTACCACTCTATTTTTTTAAATTTGGTGCTGTAAGTTTTAACTTGCCCGGGGACAGGTATAGGCAATTGAAACTTGAGAGTGAGAAATTGTTGAGGGACAATATCGTCCATCGTGCAATTCGGTTGCCCACATTTTAACCCTGCTGTAGGAAGGGGCGTCATTCTTTAGTGTCACCACCATGTCCTTGTGGATCTTCTTAGGTGAAAAGCCTTTGATACCCAGGTTGCAGACGACAGTACGATGGCTCTCAAATTTCAATTGTCTAGAACAGAAAAAGAAATAAACAGCTATGAGCTTCAAATGTTCTGTGTAATCATTCAAAGGGTTAAACTGTATGAAAATTTAATTGAAACTGTGCAACTCATGTCCTTGTACCTTACGCCACGAACTTATCAATCACTTTTCGTAAGAGTCACTTTTCTAAAAACTAGAAGCAGACAAATCATTGTTCTTTTAATATGATAGTCTGTGAAATGATAATTTTTTGAAAAGATCAGAACCTCCATTGTCTAGTCCACCAGTCTGCTGCTCTAACCACACTGATTGAAACTTATTTTCCTGTTCATCATGTTTTCATTTCCTTCAACAAAACCTGACTCATCGGTGTCGACCAATCATTGTGAATCATGACGTCATTGATTAAATATTGATTAAATAAGCAAACATTTATCCATCTGATTCGATGGATTCATTCACAAAGAAATGACCTACACAGAACATTGATCACAAACACACACGCATACACACAAAAAAGACACACGCGCCCACACTTTCTCTTTCTCACACAAAAATACATATACGGCAATACCTTGAATAGTGCGATTAATTTTCAAAATTGTCCGCACTGATTAAAGTCTTATTATAATTTGAAGTGCTTTGGGTTTTTTCAGTTTATACTTAGTTTAATTTGTTTGTACATAAATACCATAACCGTATCAAAACCCGCACTATTCAAGGTATTGCTGCATTTAACAAGATCAGTTTAATCCGACACAGGGCCAAATGACTGCTAAAAAGATTGTGGTGCGCCAATTATCTAAGTAGTAGAGAATACTTGTCTTGAAAATATGTATTCGATAACTGGGCTTTACCTGGAGGGAGATATTCTGGTCGACTTAATATGCTTTTCATGGTCGGCCCTAAGGTTCCCGGGGTCCCTGGGGGTTGATGGGGTTCCTGGTGCTCCGATCAAGCTGACTTCGGTGCCCTTTAAAGTATAGTATTATCTTATTTATTGTATTAATCGCCGCTGCCCACAACACTGGTTTATTGCTGGGTTTAGGTTATTCACGTGTTCTGACATATGTATCTACCTATGTAGCCGGACTTCGCCCAGCCCTAACCGTTCATAGTAGAAACTTGAAATTTTGCTCAATGAGTAGGGAAAATGTTGTTTTTTTAAAATTCTCCCCTCCTAAATAGGTTTTTAGAGGGGGTACAATATGCAGTGTAAGCATATGCTAAATTGGTCACTAGTTTGTGCCCGCTTGTTTTTTGAAAATTCAGTCCGTTTTTAGTGACCAAAGGCGAGAGAAGTAACTTATTCATTGATAACCCCTTTTGCCAACTTTTTAATTGATCACCCCAACACAGCATATATGGTGGCGGTGATTCATAATTTATTTATCTATGTTTTACAGTGATGAAAAAAAAAATATATATAGGAATAGCCAGCTTTAGTTCATAGCTGACTTCACAGCAGGGAATTTTCTCATTTCGACTGGTTTTATTCTGTTTAATTCATTTATTTTCCCATTTTTCATTTGTCCTACTGTCTCAGACACATAACAGGCGTACCCTAGCACTTGGCCCCCTGGGCAACCGACCGTGTTGAATAGAATAAGGCAACAGAAGACAATAGAAAAAAATGATCGATCGATCAATAACGATGTCTTTCTTATATTTTCAACTGTTTCTTTGTCTTCTATGCTTAGTCTGGCACAAGGCCGCAATAGCTGGACACTTGTGAGGCTCGAACTCACTATACTTGCGAATCGATCTTCAAGATTAACTTTCTTTCTTTTGCTCTAGAAAATCAGCATGCGAAATCCTTTGTTTTTTTGTTGTTTTGTTTAAGCCCCGACTACTAGCTTCGGCCTGCATCGGATTCGGGATTACCTACGACCGGGGGGAGGGGGGGGGGCTTCTACCAGTGTTGCCAACTCAAAAGATATTTTCGCGCTAGTTTGACTGCCCAAAAGCGTTAATTTTTTTTAAAATAGCCAAAAATGGTCCAAAAGACGCTAAAAATGGCCAGAAATAGCCAAAATGTTTTAGGCGAAAACGCGCTAATTTAGCGCTTTTTGCGCTGCCAAAACAAGAAACGCGCTGAATCGCGCTAAATTGGCAGCACTGGCCCCTAGACTGGGCTTTAGTAAGCCGCTCCCCCCTGAACTTGCCTCCCTGCCACACCCTTGTCGAATAGAATAAAGTTTTGTCGCTTTAAATAACATATGTCGTTGTACAATGTATTATGTACGACTACATAAATGTATCAAATGTCATACAGTTATATGAACCAATTACAGCCCTTACTCCATTTGTGTTTCATTTTCTGTATAACAAAATAGTATTTGTAATATTCCAGAAATGAAAACAATGTACGGGCAAAGGTGCTGAAATATCATCCAAAATACTAATGTGTGTAACTAATTAAACCATTTTATACAGTCAATTAAACCAGTTTCTGCCCTCGGGTCCCTCCCCTTCCGGGCCCCTAGGCTTAATCCTACTCTGCCTAATAGTAAATCCGCCACTAGCTCCGGTGTGAAATACGAAACTGTCAGACCACCGAGAAGCGGTCTACTTAATTCAGTATGGCACAAGGCTACACGTGTTGAGCACCCTGTGAGGATCGAACTCACTACACTGGCGAATTAGTCCATGAGATGTGCTTGTTAAACATTGTGCCACAGTAGCCGCCCTTATAATTAAACATAAGCTTAGCGTGGTACAAAAGAGAGGGGCATCCAGTGAGGATTGAACTCATTACAGCTTAGTGTGGTGTACAATTCTAGATTAGTAGAGCCACTGCTCCACGGTCGTGGCCTCTCTCTTTGTCTGTGTTTTAAATAGAAACATTTATCATCTTCTCTTTCATTGTGTGTCTCTGGTTTCTTTCAATTCTTTTCATAGTTGCTCTTCTTTTTTTTTCAGATTGAAACATTCGGCGTCCCACTTTTTAGCTGTTTGTGTACTTTTAGTGCTATCTCGACAAACAACTTTACTATACATAATAACGTTCAATATATCCCACCGAGTCTATGTGTGCGTGCGTGAGAGAGAGAGAGAGAGAGATTCAGGAATGTCTAACGCCTGCTTGTCTATGCCTACCCCCTCGCCCTCGTCAGTTTTGCTCTCTACGGTGTTTGTGGGTTCTTTCAGTGTGTAAGTGTGTTCGCTTGAGTACCTCACAGGCTAAGGGAGGAGTGGCTGCGGAGCACATTTTTTCCCGCCAAAAATGGCGAAACCGCGGGAAAAAGCAACGTGTTTTTGTTTAGTACTAACGTTTGATATTACTGCTACTACTACTTCTACTACTACTACTAGTAGTAGTAGTATTACTTCTTGCGTTGTCAACACTTAGACCCACTCATACACTACGACACGTGCTCCGTACGGGGCAGGCGTGTTCTGACGGTGTGTTATTTATTTTCAATGGAGTAAACAAGTTAAGGCATGCGAAACATTGAGCATAGAAATATGGGGAGAGAGACAGAGAGGGAGGAAGATAGATAGAGAGAGAGATTGGTGAGCAAGAGAAATTAGTATTTCATCAGTGAGAGACAGATACTAATTGGGTAAGAGAGAAAGACAAAGTGAAGTATCAGGTCATTGCCCTGATAAGGGATATACAGATACATATATATATAGAGAGAGATATAGATATAGATATATAGATAGATATAAGGAATGCATTAGAAAGAAAGAATTGGAGCACAGTGATACATATATATAGATAGATAGATAGAGAGAGAGAGAGAGACACATACACACACACACACACACACACACACACAAATTGTAAATTGTAAAGTTTCACACCCTCGCACACTTGATGTTAAAAACGGCGTACAAATAAAAAAAATAATAGAATTCATGAAAGAAAAACAGACGTAAATACATAAATTACATTGTTATTGCTTTGAATAAATTAAATCGATTTTCATGTGTGCGCCGTTTTTAACATCAAGTGAGCGAAGGTGCAAAAGTTTACAATCGGGACCAACTTCCCTACATGGTACCAAAATAGGGATAAGATCAGAGAGATAGAGAGAGAGAGAGAGAAGTAGAGATTGATTTTATAGAAAGACAGAGATAGAGAGAGCGAAAGAATTGGGGTCGAGAAAGATAGAGAGATACCAAGAGGGAAAGAGTGATATAGGGAGACAAAGAAAGAGAAGACGAAGAAGGTTATGAGAGAGAAAAGCATATGGGAAATCAAAGGGAGTGGGGGGAGTAAAAGAGAAAGAATTGAAAAGAGGGGGGATCAAGAAGAGAACGAAAAGAAGAGAGAACAGGGGAGAGAGGAAGTGTGAAAAAGAGAAGGGGAGAGAAAAAGGATGGGAAGATGTGATAGTTAGGAATTAGATGAAAAGGAGAAATAGAGAGAGAGAGGTAGAGAGGGAGAGTTGGCTAGGGTATCAATTGATAGCGGGGGGAGGTAGGGGGGGGAAGAGGTTAGAATTCCGAATGTTATATAAAAAGCTACACTGAGATCTGACCAGATATGAGGGATTGATATATGAGAGGGTTTGTTAAAGAAAGAAAGAAAATGGATGAGAATGAAAGAAAGAAAACTGAATGAATGAATGAATGAAAGACAGAAATGAGGAACAATAAAATGTGAACGAAAAAAAGAAAGAAAAATACATTGAGGAGGTTTCAGGCTCGACTGCCCCCGCCCCCTCTCACAAAAGCCAAAACGGTTTAAACGTTTAGGTACGATTGCGGCCTCAGAGCTGGGCCCCAGAGATCGGCCCCAGAGCTCGGCCCCAGAGCTCTGCCCGACCGACGCAGGTTGCGTGGTCCGGCTATTCCCACGCGCCGCCTCTGAGTGGACGCAAGAATGAAACATGAATGAATGAATGAAAAATAATTTTTTTTTTTAAATTAGGAAGAATAAGATGAGAAAGAAAGAAAGAAAACGAATAACAAAAGAATGAATGAAAGAAAATGAGGAAGAAGAAAAATGAAAGAAATACAGAAAAATGGGTTACGTCTAAACAAAGAAAGAAAAAAGAAAGGAAAGGAAAAAGGAAAAAAAGGAAGTGAAAAGAAAGTAAGGACGAAACAGAAAAAAAGAATGAATGAAATTGTCTCGTAAAAAATAAAATAAAAATGATTTTTAAAAGAAAGAAACTGGATGAGAAAGAAGGAAAGAAAGAAAGAAGAAGAAGAAGAAAAGAGTACTGATGTAGAAAGAAAGAAAGAATGTGACAAAGAAAACCAAGAAGAGGAGAATAATGACAAAGAAGGTGGCGAGAGAAGAAATATTTTGAAAGAACGAAGAAAAAATATTGGAAAAAACAAGAAAAAAAGAAAATCTGAAGGTTTCCATGAAACAGAAAAGACATTTATTTATATATAATGCCTCTATGGGTATCTCATTATAAAATATTATCTCGTCAACATTAAAGAAAAAAAAACATTCACAGAGCATGAACAAATGACACGCAATCAATAAAGTTAAAAAATCATAAAACCTTTTACCATCCCAGCAAAAAAAAAAATAGTTTTGAGAAGGGTCATTAATAATCAAATGGTTCTTTTCTATAGTTTTGAGAAGGGTCATTAATATTCAAATGGTTCTTCGGACGATTGAACTCTCTCTTCTTGTTATTTGTTGTAAACACGACGTTTCGGCCGATCCATTCCTCGGCATTCTTCAGGTGTAAAATCCGAGTGCGGATTATCCCTTTAAACATAACTTTTGTTTAACCCATCACACTCGGATTTTACACCTGAAGAAGGCCGAATTTTGTATCGGCCGAAACGTCGTGTTTACAACACAAATAACAAGAAAGAGTTCAATCGTCTGAAGAACCATTTGAATAAAAAAGTAACTTGTTGATCTGAATTAAACGAAATCCCTTCTTCCACTCAAGAAGGGTCGACTCTATGAAAAGAGGTAAAAAGTTCCGCACGCGTTCACCATTCACGAATCTTCCCAGACTTCCCAGAATCTTCCCAGACTTCCCAGAATCTTCCCAGACTTCCCAGAATCTTCCCACTTCTCTTCTTCCCTAACACGGTTTTTCCGTTACACTTTCCATCTGAACATGTTTCCCCCGCTATCCGAAAGTAGAGGATTTTTTTTAAAAAAAAACGTTCGTAAGCCGAAATGGCGTGAAGCGAAAAAGCAATTACCATTAATGTATATGAGGAAAATCTTTGAGCGTTCCCAGACACAAAAATGGTGATGATGGTATGTTAGGGTGAGTCGTCGGAGATTGGGATGGTGGGAGGCACAGGATACTGGAGTGTAGGAGAGAGAGAGAGCGGGGGGGAAGAGGGTACACGTTGCCTCTACATCAAACCAAACGATGAACGCTATTTTCGCTTTTCGCCTATTTTCGTAAAACTGGCCTAAAGTGAAGTTTCGAAAAGTCTGTACTATGCTTGTCAAAACTCCTACAAGCACCACTGTCACAGCCTGAACATGCATTATTTAAGAGAAAGTAAAGTATATCCGTTGGTATATCAATAAGTCTGTAGCCTAATGATGGAGAAAAAAAGCTATCTATTTTCACACAACAAATATTTTTAATTTTTCAACAAAATCCCCTTTCTTGTCAATGCACTTAATTCAGTGATTAATATTAATTACATAGATTGAACATTATACAGTGAAAAATATCAGATCGAAATTCAGCTATTAAGTGCGTGTCTGTCTACGGCAGTGGTTCTCAACCTTTGTGTCATTCTTCACTTTTCTCAATAAGATTACAGGTATCCCCCATTCATTAAGTTGGAACAAAGAATAATTTCAAATAATAACTTTATTTTATGTATAATTAGACAGCTTCATAATAAGAATGAGTTTCATTTTATAATTGTACAGCTGCTGCTGCTGTGTATTTGTTACTCAAAGAAAGAAAGCGAAAAGAATTAGAACACATCATTTGAAATTCTACGATTCTGCTATCGTAACTGATATACACATCAATGTGATCTCTGTTCTTGTTGTTTTGCTACTAGTTCTTCGATTTGTGGGTCTATTAATGAGAGAACACATTTTGAATCATTCTCAACTTGGAGCTTATTTCGAGCCTTCGACTTGATAGAAAGAGGTGCAGAACACCCTATCTCTAAACTGGACTTTTATTTTTAACTAATAACCGTTTTCATCCCTTGGACTACACAAATTTCCACCCCTGGGTGGAATCCCCCCCCACCCCGGTTGGGAACCTCTGGTCTACGGACTCAAGGATTTTGAACAGGGGAGGGGGTTAAATTTCTTTCCCCTTTTTTCTACTCTATCTGTTTAATTAGATAATGGATATTTTGTGTTCTAAAGGTTAATTTATAATTATTTTGGATTATTTGGGTTTTTTATATTTTAAAATTATTTGTCTACATATTTAAAACATTATTTTTTATTTGTACATTGCCAGAGCAAGGGGGGGGTCCAGGGGGGTCCCCGCCTGCATAGATCGAACTTTATACAGTAAAAAGAAATTCATAAATTCAATTCGAAATTCAGCAAATAACCGCGTGTGCGTCGGGCTACAGACTTGTTGATCCACCCTGGTGTTTTAAATATCTTTAAAACCCTATTTTAAGTACTTTTCTTTCTCGTCTGCCTCTAGGGACTGAATGATCTGATTATGAATAGAGAGGGGGGTAGGGGAAGGAGGGGGCATGGGAGAAGTGCAGTTCGTGTGTACCATTATTTTCGATTCGGGTCAGTGGGTCAGTGAGACCACATTGAAACGTTCTGCGCTTTTTAAAGAACTCACATAAACTTCTTTCTTCCCCTCCAGGAATCTTCACACACACGCACACTCCCAGCATTTCCTTTCCACTCCTAAACCCCCTCTCTCTCTTTACTCTCCCTCCCTCTCTCTCTCTCTCCCTCCCTCCCTCTCTCTCTCTCTCTTTGCTAATTCTTCTTTGTCTCTACTTATAGTTCCCAGCATTCAGCATTCCACTGCGATGCCGCATATTTGGTGGCATCGTCTTCTCTGGGCGATTCCCGTAGAGTAGCAGCACAATTGTCACGTGTTCGCCGTCGACGGGACACGTTCCGACAGGCCAACTTTTCAGAAAATGTATTATCCTGAAGAAGGGTGCAGGTTCGGTCCTAGGCAGTCGCCCGGGACACCAAGTTCTAGGGTGCGCCCCGTTATTTTTCTTAGACAGCAGGATTTTCCAACTACAATTGGAAAATGAATAAATTAGACAGAATAAAAACAGTCAAATCCCTAAGAAAATTCCCTGGTGTGAAGTTAGATTTATTTTAGGAGGATAAGATAATACTATACTTTAGAGGACACCGGGGCGCCAGGAACCAGTGCCGGTTTAAAGCATGAACTTTAGGGGCTGCAGTGAAAAGTTATTTGATTTGTGAAGGCAGAATCAAAGTATAAGTATTGTAAATTATCTCTTTAAAAAAAGGGTTTAATTAATAATTATAATAATGAAACATCTAAAGAATCTACAAAGATCGATAATGGCACAAGGACGACTAAACAGACTTGCTCTCCTCATGGCATTTGAAAACGAGGTTCTCAACAATTTACAATTTTGAAATGGTTCTTCGGGCGATTGAACTCCTTCTTGTTATTTGTGTTGTAAACACGACGTTTCGGCCGATCCATTCTTCGGCCTTATTCAGGTGTAAAATCCGAGTGTGATGTTTTAAACAGAAATTATGTTTAAAGGGATAATTTACTTGTGTTTGGGAGAAATTTGTTTCCAAGAAATTACGCAAAGCAAATCTTTGAATTTTAATGGAAAAATAAATTTAATTTTTATTTAACTTGTTTTCCTTTTGAAAATATCACTGGGGTCCTCACAAAATCCGTGGCCCCCAGGGGGCTACAAAGTGTTAATCCGGCCCACCACCCTCTCGCAATCAATGACTTTTCATCGTCTCTGTTCTATTTCCAAAGTCTCTGGCCTTCCCTCTTTAGAAGACAAGATTGAACATAGCGATGCAACGTTTCATGCCTCCTAATGTGTCCAAACAATCTTTCAAAGAAGCGCTAAATCTTTTTTAATAGCCAAAAATGGCTAAAAACCACCAGTAAGCCGCTAAAAATGGTCGAGAATAGCCAGAAAATGGCCCAAATGTTTTAGGCGCAAACGCGTTAATTTAGCGCTTTTTGCACTGCCAAAAGAAGAAAGGCGCTGAATTGGCAAGATCGTGTAAGACTACCGCGAGGAACGAAAGAAGAGTATAAGAGAAGTCGACTCCTCAAGTTACCAATCTTCCTCGGCAGCAGCAGCAGCAGCATTGTCAGCCAACGTTGCCTATATTCAAGAAAGAGAACAACATAGAAAAGAAAGAAGAGTAGCAGAACTTGTCGAAAAGTTAGTTGAAGTGGTGTACACTGTGGTGTGGAATACCCCGGCAGCCTATGAGGTTAACAGTCTAGTAGTCCAAACTTCATACCACTTTCGGAAATAACCTCTTCACAACAGCAAAGGAGAAAACAAACATCGTTATATAACAACCTTTTTTATTTGGTTATTTTATTTATTTTCATTAGATCAAGTATTGCACGGCCTTATTATTAATCTTTGGTTACTATTTACCGTCAGCTTGATGTATTAAAAAAAAACAACTAAAAATCAAGATGAAGGTAACTAGTAGTCACGGAATTGATAATATTAATAAGGAATCCTTTTAGGGATATCTTCTTAGAAGATCAGAAGGTTATTTTTATTTTAATTCTGTGATATTAGAATTATATTTTTATTTAATGGGGTATTGTAAATCATTATTATTTAATATGACTACAATGTTCCTTCATATTAATATTTAGTTTCTTTTTAACACAACTTAAATGATGCCATTTTACTCACTGCCGCAGTTCGATGGCCTGAGTTAAGTTGTCATAAAAAGCGACTAATTAAGACAAAGGAAAATAGTTGGCAAACTTATTAATAATGATTTTGAATTATATTTATTAGAGAATTTAGTTTTAGTGTTCGTAAGCTCATTTTTCAACGCCTTCATCTCGGCATCGTCGCTTCTTCATCAAACTATGTACGGCAGATTTTCTGTTCGCTTCTCTCTGGGTTGGACTGTTAGGATTGTTTTTGTTAGAGGAGTTGGTTTTTTTGCGGGGGGGGGGATGAACACGCATAAAACACACGAAAACTTTTGAGAAGTAAAGTCCTCCTACCTCAATTCGTCACCACCAAACGACCATTCCAAGATGGAGAGACAGTTTGAAAAAGATGCAAGATTCAAAACACACCACAAGCAGAATCTCTGCTTCTTTCTCTCTTTTGTACCTGTGGAAGGGAGGCTCGCTCGACTCTCAGAGGTGAAGAAGAAGCTATTTTTAGTTCCTACCTCGGCAAAGCAAAAAGGCGACCGTCTCACGGAAACTGCCGACAGTATTGTGGGTAACTGAGGAGGGGGGGGGGCGTTTATTTGAAAAGAAAGACCCCCCGCCGGGCCCCAAATGAAAGGCCCTCCCCAAAAAGCTTTATAAATAGTAGTACACCTACTGACAAATCTCACTAAATGTTGGAGGCGGCCCCTCAAGGAGCCAAGCCCCCTGGGCCCCCCAAATCTCTAACTACGCCTTGATATCTTGATGAATCGTAGCATCAGATACGGGTACAGATCCAGACCCCATCTCTTCTCGGGAAGATCACTATTAAAAACATTTTTTTAAATACCTACATAAATAAATTTTATAAATAAAACCCCAAATAATCCAAAGAAATCTTAAATTAACCTTAAAAACAAAAACATATTTTGTTTTTCATCTAATATAGGATGTATTGTGTCTTATTCTGTATAATGTTTTATTTATTGGTTCTGTTGTAAATGTCTATGAGACATTTCTTTTACTTTACTCTTTTGTCAATTCTAGTGCTATAAAATGTAAGTGAAAAATGCCGGATCACAGTATTTTATTGTTTTTGATGTTTGAAATTTATTTTATTTTTCAAACATTTATTTGTCGAAAAATAAATATTTCCATTTGGACCCCCGCGCTCATAGAATCCGCCCCCCAAGTAAACTTTTATGACACAGCATTTCACGCCGTCTGTTCCTTATTTTTCCACAAAAATCAGACGACTCTCTTGTTCAATAAATTAACCTTAAAAATCTAATATAAGTAAAATGTCTTCCATCTTATTCTTTATAATTGTTTTATTTAT
>VCCN01005933.1:2037058-2048469 GCA_006491835.1 Architeuthis dux | reverse complement strand
AAAGTATAATTATAAAACATATTGATCAGATATTGATACAATAATGAAAATAAAAGTCATACAGTTATCTGGAAATGAAATCTAGCCAATTTTAGCTATTTTTAAAACCAGTCATTGGAAATGGCTACGGTCTTCTGGTCCAGTCACACCAAAGATTGCCTTTTACTTGGTTGTTCCTGGGTAATAAGTGTTATTTTCTGGTTGATTATGTCTGAAAAGTAAAGAAAATGCCAATTATTCTCTTCAAACTCTTCAAGCTTTTTTATGACCAGGACAGAGATCATTTCCAATCGGACAACGAGCGAATTGGCACATTTTTAATCACATGAAGTAAGAAAAACAACCACATAGGCAAAATTTGAAGGGAATAATAGCCATTTTCTATACATTTTACACATAAGCAATCAGAAAATAACACTCACTACCCAGGAACAAACAACGCGTTGCGCAGTGTTATCATTACCATACACTGATTTACACGGAATAATGCCCTTATCTTGGTTGTTATAGTCACAGCGTTTTGGGCCGTTGTACCCTCCGGCCTTCGCCGGGTGTCGTAATCGATAACCGTATGGGTATTTCGAACCGCACCCATTATTCAATCCTAGAGGGCACGTGGCAGTGTGTATAAAGGCGTTAGTTAAGCGTATTTAGTAAAAAGGTTCAGTTCTACATTCCCAACTACAACAGACACATTATAGAACCCCGAAGGGTACAACGACCGAAGCGTTGTGACTATAACAACCAAGAAGTGGACAGTAGTAAATCAGTGTATATTAACCCGAATTCCAGTTTCCTGAATCAAGAAAGATTTTATCGAACATGTTGATTTGTCAGTGTTTATTTGTTTACAGTCGACAAAGCCTCGTTCTGGATTGCGACTGAGGCGTGAGAAGCCTCGTTCGGGATTGCGACTGAGGCGTGAGAAGCCTCGTTCTGGATTGTGAGAAGCGTCGTTCTAGATTGCGGTCGTGGCGTGAGAATCTAAGAGAGTTTGTTACTGTGAAAACTATTTATCAGATCATATGATCTGTTGACGAAAAAACTTCAAGAATTCTTTTTTTTACTCACGAATTTGTTTTCCTTTTTAATTACTTTGACAACTTCAAATTGAAGTCTTAAAGAATATTTTTTGTCTGTAACTCGACCATTTTGCTCAATGTCTTTCTAATTTACATTTCCAAATTCAACTTTTACTCATTTCACCAATAGTTTATCTCGTTTTTTTTACCCTCTACATGTATGCGTTAGATGGTAAGACAAATGCCAAAACGCTTTCAAATATTCATAAAATAGCGTATTTCGCGGCTGATAAGACGCACACTATAATTAGCTAGGTATTTTTCAGAAAATATTTGAGGATTAAATAGCTTATCATACTAACAAGTCCAAGTCTCTGACTCTACGGTGTCATTTTTCTTTCTGTCACACCTAATTACCACATATTGGACCTATTATCAAATATCTTTTATGGGGAAAATGCGTCTTATCAGCCGGGACATACGATAATCGGATTTACATATTTAAATTTAAATATATTTTCTAATGATCCTTCATCGTCAATAGTTACTCTATTTTGCTTTCAATGCAACAAACTTTTATCGAACTTATGGTTATTTCGAACCGAACACATCATTCAATCCTACAGGAGACGTTCGTTAAGCGCATTTAGTAACCGGCCTGGCGGTCGTGAGTTCGATCCTTGGGTAGGGTAGTGAAAAAAAGTCATATACTCTGGTTCAGTGGAAGATGCTGACAATCGACAACGCAAGGACGAATTGACAGTTACGGGATATCCTCTGGCATGGACAGTGGAATGAGAACAATTTACACCAACCTTGATTGAATAAAAGGTTCGGTTCGAAATACCCAACTACAACAGACACATTATAGAACTAAAACAACTTTAAATGAACGAACTAAAAGAACAGTCGTTTGTATTGCTATTGTTGTCACATGATTCGTAAGTGAGTGGTGCCCTTACGCTGGCTACGGCTTCAGCTTGGGCACCACATATAACATGACTACTTGCTTGACCCGCTTGCGATATATGAAATAGACTTAGAGGCAACAAGCACCCGAAGTGGCGTCACTCGGTGCTATTTTACCCATAGGGTAGCAGGAGAGATGGATCATGCCTTTCCCAAGGAAATTAGTGCGAAGTGAACACAGACTGTCTCAGCCGGTGTTTGAACTCGGTTCGTCGGGCCCATTACTCCGTGCCGTTACCTGTTCGACAACCCCGCACCTCCACACGATTCGTGAAAGCTGTGGAAAAGATGTGGCTTGTCATATGTGACCCCTCGCGTCGAATCGGGTATCAAGTACCATTTAACGTGATAAGGCTGGATCCCTATTCTGCACACCATGAGCTCCAATTTGGTGCTCACCTCATCTTGATAGCTTATGTGGTTGCGAAGATATGGGACATTTAGTTTCAGGTACAAGGGGGAATTCTCTTGCCAAAGTTTCAAGAAGATTGATGTTGAAAATCGCAGTCATATTATGACTGCCATTTTGAGATGCTTTTGTGTATTTGTACCGTATTTGCCGGAATATAAGCCGCACATTTAAATAAACAAAAATAATACAAACATTACAATGCATCCAATGTGCTGGTATTATGACTAAGGGGGCCGTCTACCAAAATTCAAAATGGACGTCAATAGCAGTGGTCCCCAACCGCCGGGCTGCGAACTGGTACCAGGGAACAACGCATGTGTTACCGGTCAGCGAGGAAACCATATGATTTGGTGATATTTCTTTATAAAATAAAAACAATTTCATTTCCTTGGATCTTAATATTAAATTCATTAGATGAACCTTTTTAGAAACGGAACTGAGTTTTATTAGACAGTTATAAGTGACTTATAGTTGACTTATGACTTATATTCGTGATTGACACCCTCCTCCATTGCTTGGGAATATTGTCAATATTAAACCGGTCTGTTGCGTAAAAAAAGGTTGGGTACCCCATATCTATGGGCTGTGGCGTTTCTAGTTCTTAGAAAGTAGGGGTGGGGGCACTAAGGGGCTGAGATAAGGGGGTGGGCAAAACTCGAAATCTTCATTGTTATACTTCACCACGTTGATATACACAACATATATGAATGATTTTTAAAATATAAGTATATGGGTGGGAGCTTTCTCCTTCCCTAGCGATCATCAAATGGGAAGGGAGGTCGTCTCCCCTTTTGTCCACGGTTTCTTGTGCCGAAACACTACATTAAAAGCTGCCATTTTCAAAATTATTATATTTTTACGGCATAGTTTTTTTCTCTCGAAAATCTGAGATAATCAATCATATATCAGCTACACCCCTACATTAAAGCGTATGAAAGTGGGCGGGGGCCAACCTAGGGGCCAGCCAAAATACGGGGGTTGGTCATGGCACCCTCTGCCCAACCCCCCGTAAAATCGCCACTATGGGGCTTGGTAAAGTTATAGTGGGTGCTTGTCCTCCAAATACCATAGTAAATCATGGGTCTTCTATGCGGGCAAATACGGTACTTTTATTATTTTTAGTTTTGATCGATCTTTTGCGATTCAAAATCTGCGATTTGATATTTACAATATTAAAGGTCAGGGTTCTGGTGACTATTCTTCAAAACTATTCACTTTAACAGATCAAGCTTTCACCTTGCTTTTAATAAGGATGGTATGAACATTCACCATAATTCCTGCAGCAACACCTGACGCAAACCGAAGAATCAAGCGACTGGGATGATGCGATAAAAACAAGAGTTATTGCCTGAATTTCTGAAATTAAATATTTCAATTATTCTATGTAATTGCTGTGCATAACTCATCTCAGCCGATGCATTCTTCCGCCTTCCTCTTTTGTCTCAAGTTCTTAGATAAACTTTAAACTTTACTGTTTTCATACTGCCGACATCATCTTTGTTGTTTGCAACCAACGCTTCGGTATTTTCTTTCCGATCTTCCTCGGGATGTTGTTGCATCCGGGGTTCTTCAGAAGTTGCATTGTAGGTTGAGAAAAAAGAAATTCTGAGCGACCTCTAAAGTTCCCCGGGCGCAACATACACCCTGAGGGGTCGGAGAATGGATCGAACGAAATATCGTGATACAAATATAAGGATGACAATAGTCTGAAAAATATACATGGGGGTACCAGAAAAACTGGACGTAGTTGCACATTGTGCCACTAAGTGTCACGAGTTGACACTATTCTGAGCCACTCTGCCATATGGCGTGGTCCTGGGTTGACTGATCTGTTTCCTGTGAGTTTGTTTCTGGTGTTTGCAAGCCGATCTGGTGATCTTCACGAATGGCTAATAAAAAAAGAACAGAAAATGTGCGTGAATTTTTGTTTTCCTCCAAAGGAAAACAGCAGCTGGAACTGTTGTAATGCTTCGAGGAGGTTTTAAGGAAGAAGCTTTAGGTACAACACAAGTGTACAAGTGATATTCGCGTTTAAAACGTGGGGGAAACTTCAAGACCAACCACGACCTGGCCGACCTTCAACAATCAGAAATGACGAAAATCTTGAAAAGGTTCGCAACGCAATTAATGAAGTTGATCATCGTCGGACCATTGATGAGATATCTGAGGTGAGTCTTGGGGTTCATGCCTGCGAATGTTAACAGAAGATTTGAAAATGAATCGCGTTTCCGCACGATTCGTGCCTCGCTTGCTCACAGAGGATCAGAAAAATCCTTCGAATGTGGTCAACGATTTGGGGAAACAATTTCGAAATGATCCACAGTATTTTTTTTAATAATTCCGTTCTTTTTGGTACACGCTCGTGTGGAATAATGGAAATATTTCATCTCAGAACTGCACACAATACAGGAAGGCCGAAGAGCTTATCGGTAGAAGCGATCTATGGAATGATGATAAAGTTACATTCCTCAAAGTTTTTGTCGTGGTCTGACAGCCATGACAGTAATGGCGGTTATTGCGTGAGTAGTGCCCATGCTTGGGCTCCACATATCCACTGGGTGGGAGATGGATTCATGCCTTGGCTATTGTTACCTTTCGCGTTTCAATATGGCCGCCGTTCCATTTGCAGGGTTAGTGTTTTTTTAGGGTTACTGTTTTTAGGGTTAGTATGTTTATAGTTATTGTTAGGGTTAGTATTTCTTTTATTTTTTAGGGTAAGGGTTGGTGTTAGGGATGGGGTTATCGTCGTCTGCTTCTTTGATTTGAAATCCGACATCAGCGCTTGTTATTCTGAAGCTTGAGCGGTGGCCATTTTGAAAACAGGAAAGGTCACAATTGCCCATGCCTTTCTCAAGTGCATTAATGCGAAGTGAACAAACACTGTACCAGCCAGGGTTTGAACTTGGCTCACCGGGCCCATTCTCGGAGTCGTTAACCACTCGGCTAACCCACACCTCCGAGTCAAACAAAAACGAAGACTAAATCTGACAACAAACGCAATTCTAATGACTTCTCTTTCATTTGCAATAATGGTTCAACATATCGTCCCATCGTTTGGCATTTTACTTCTGCCCAAGGAGATAGCTCAGTGGTAGAGCGCTTCTTAACCGGGCAGTCATAAGATCTAACGTTCAAATCCTGATCCATCACTGCGACACAATTAGAACTGTACGTCTCAGGGACCCAGGAAGTAGTCTTCTACTAGCACATTTAGTAAAGTCCGAGTGGTATTTGTACTGCTGTAGTATTAACTTCAGAATTAGTAGGCGTAGTTTTGGTATTTGAGACATTTTTATGAGTAGTTAAGTCAAATGCCTATCTTTCTACTAATTAATCTTTATGTTGGTAAAAACAGACTATTATTTTTAGAATGGTACCGAGTTTTCTTTTTTTCAATAATATTTGTTTAAGCTGTAAATCGCTACTTTAAATAATGACTTTTCAAGTGATGTTGAATCCATGGGCGTCCGCTGCCACCTTTCCGAGGGGGCGGGGGGTGGGGCAAAAGCATATATTTCCAGGAAGGGGTTGGATGCAAAAAGGTATATTCGGAATGTATCTTATTGGCAACCCTGTTTACGCGATAGGCATTCCACCTGTGCACTCGCCGCCATTTGTAGTGTAAGCAAGTACGACCCACTGTATGATCCAGATGGCAGATGATGACGCACTTGACCTAACCCCGAGGTGACACGATGGAGAGAGCACCAGCGAATAATAATACAGTCATTTTAGTTGGCAACATTAAGTTGGGGTTACATAAAACAATTGTACTGCACCATTAGCCTTTATTGACTATAAGCTTTCAACTTCCAAACTCGACCTCAGTGAGAAGACCTGATCCAGGAGTGGGGGAACGCCCCCCACCAGCGGACGCCCAAGATTCCTACAAACCTATTCGTTATGATAATTGTTGTAAATAATATTTTATCTAATATTTGAGCCCAACATCATCATCGTGAATATAGATTTCTATCCTTCAATTATTTTCTAGAGAGAGATCATGTGGACCCCTAGCCCCTTAAAAGCGTCAATAAAGTTGTTTTTTTATATAGAACCATTGCCGTATTCAGCAGTGCAGTTGATTGCATAGACATTGTATAATTATCAGTTTCCAATGTGTTGAATTTCCGATTCATATCAGTCTGAATGAGTTTCAGTTTAATTGGGTCTTTTAGCGAAAATACCTACGATAGATTTCATCAGTTCAAATTCTGTTGGTATATCCGCGTGATTCTTTGATAAATATTAAAATCTTTCAAATGTTGTTTTTTTAAGTAAGCAGACAATCCCCACTTGGAAGATTGGCGCAACACAATCTTCCAATCTCCACCTCCGCCCATTTGGCCTCGTACACAGCTTTGTAAGTACTCAAAAAACAATAATAATTATAATGTAATTATTACAAGATGTCTGTTATTATTCTTATTCTTATTGTTACTGATGATGGTGGAAATAATCCCTGCAAGTTCTAAAACATTATTACTTTTGGGAATGATTTTAAATCGATATAGCTAATAATTAATCATACATATAATAAGAACTATGTCTGTCACGCTTATAGTATCAGTAGCACCCATCAGCCCTTCTCTCTTCTTATCCTCTTTTAAACCATCTAATTTTCTTTTCTCTCCTCTCCCTTCCTCCCCTCTTATTAAACAACCTAGCTTTCTTTTCTCGCCTCCCACTTCCTAACCTCGTATTAAACTACCTACCTCACTTTATTTTCTCCCCTTCCTACCGTATAGTATCAGTAGCAGCCATCAGCCGAGCCTGATAACCGTCAGCGAAGTAACGGATGATGGACTAGTATAATTAATTATTGCTGCTCATTCATTAATACTGTAGTTATTATCCGATCATTAATTAATGTTCTTTGTAATGATGTTATTATTAATAGTAGTAAGAATAACCGGTGAATGATATAGGGCGACACAAAAGTCACTTTCCATTTTGAAATTTGAATAATTTTTTTAATAAAAAGGTAGAGAAGTTTTCCTTTGAGAGATATTTATTTTGGACCTTGGAAATTGCTTTGGAGTAATTGTGGAATATAACATTTTCAGCTTCGCAGAGCCGGGAATGTCCCATGACAGCTCGTAATGTATGTTTCGAAAGCTCTACAGGGTGTCCCTAAAGTCTGGACACATAGGCAAAATGCAATATACAGGGTGTCCCTAAAGTCTGGACACATAGGCGAAATGCAATATACAGGGTGTCCCTAAAGTCTGGACACATAGGCAAAATGCATATTTGCAATAAAAAATGTGAACAACATTTTATTTAATTGAAATATTAATAAATAACATCTTCAATGTGTTTTCCACCATTTGTGATGCAAAGTTCAATGCGCTTTGCGAGATTCACATGAACCCGATGCATTAACTCCACATTTCCGTCAATTTGAGCACATTCATTTATGATGCGTTCCCTCAAGTGTCTCGTAATTTTTATAACTTTCTTCTTTCGACAAACTCATATTTAATCTGTGGGGCAAAAAAAATATAGTTAGTTATAAATATAAAGATAATCCCAATAGAAAAAGATCGTGGTGGCCAGTTAATTTCTGATCCGCGTAAAATTAATATGCGAAGCTGAAAATGAAAGGCATTTGTGGGATCTTATATTCCACAATTGGTTCAAAGGAATCCAAAATAAATATTTCTAAAGGGAAAATTTATTTACCTTTTTATTACAAAAGTTATTAATGTTTTAAAACGGAAAGTGACTTTTGCACCACTCTAATACAGTGTGTCCCATAAGTAACAGCCAATTTTACCCAAAATTAACGCCAGTTCTATCTAAGGGAAGCAACTATTTAATAATTGCTTTTAATAGTAATTTAACAATAATTTAATAGTTGCTTCCCTTAAAACTGGCATTAATTTTGGTACAAATCGGGAGTTACTTCTGTGACACCCTATATAATCAGTTTTAATAATCGTTCATTTTCTTCATCCTTTTCATCAAAATCAATAATTATTGATTTTTAAATGTCATTCTTATGATTGATTATCTGAAGGTCTTGGTCGATCAAAACATTCCTTGAAAAATGCTGAAGACTTCATATCAGCGTTGATCCAATTTTAAACAACAAAAAATGAGGAAAAGATTTTCCACGATAGAATCAAAATGGCGGTGCTCTAGCTCTGATGAATCTCCATTCATGGCTAAAATTTTCATTTTTCATTTCCCGCTAACTGTATAGCTAAAAATATTAAGTCCGCTCGCAAAATCATATGCAGGCTACTGAAATGTTGAGTACCCTATTAATTGATGCTTGAATTTTATTTTAATATATTTAAATTTAAATATATTTTTTACCAAAGCTTTACGTAGCCAACGTTGTTGTTCTCGCTATAAGATACCGTCTGTCACATCGATTAATAAATATATTATTTAAAGATCATAATAACTTTGGAGTCTTCGTATGAATTTTCGAGCGTACATTTTTAGCTATAAAAAAAAAGAAAAAACCTAGCCACGTTTAGCCATAAAAGGAGATCAACTTTTTTCAATATTTGTTTTGGTGCCTGATTTGCAAGGATAACCACATATCCTATGTGTCTATTTTTCCAGAAATTAAAAGAAAAAAGAATGATTGAAGAAGTTCCAGAACTGCTAGAAAATGATCAGATAGCAAATCTCGTGACAGGAAGACGAGACTATCACGAGAAGAGATTTGTTAGAAACCGTCAACCAAAACTGTCACCAAAACTGTCAACATAGGTTTCTTCTATTTTCATGTTGGTCTGGCTGTCTGGCCGGCTGGCTATGTATGTATGTATCACGCGTACAGACCACACCAGTGGAGCTAGAGGGCTGAAGATTTAAACAATTACTCCTTATTATGTCTTTGTTTTTGTTTTTCAATTCAATTTACAATGTAAGCTTATGCTTGATCCCTAGTTTGTGCCCGCTTGTTTTGTTGGTTTTTTTTGTTTGTTTTTTTAATTCGGATTTTTTAGTGATCCAGCAAAAGGCGAGAGAAGTAACGTATTCATTGATCACCCCCAACACGGCATGCTCACGTGACGGTTTCTATTGAGTGACTAACCAGACCTGTTCACGTGTTTTTCTAACAAAAAGCAAGAGAGTTCTTCTCTGAACTTTGTTAGACAGGGTGTATACGTTGTCACAGAAGTAACTCCCGATTTGTACCAAAATTAATGCCAGTTCCAAGGGAAGCAACTATTAAATTACTATTAAATGTAATTATTAAATAGTTGTTTCCCTTAGATAGAACTGTCGTTAATTTTGAGACGGATTGGACGTTACTTATGGGACACGCTGTATTAATCATTGTATGTGGTTTAGTTGAACTATTTTCCTCGACTTTCTTGTTCGTTTTTCTTTTCAACGTTTAGGTCGTGTACTCTCCGGCCTTCATCGGGTATCTGTTTGTTCTGGAATGTCAAAGCTAGTTCCTGTGGAGCATGTGTATTTCACCTATTCTACACGCCTCGTCACCTAACGTCGTGTCACGTACGGCTTTTGCGTTTCGGGGATTATCTTCCACTGTCCTCTGCGCCTCCATATTTTGGGGATTGTTTCCCTTTGACCACTGCGCTGGTGGGGTGGCTCCCACGCCCACGGAATCCCTCCCTGATCACTGGCTCTCACAAGCTATTAATGTCTATGCTCGGTCTGCTGATTGAGTTATCTGAGCATAATACGTAGACAGATTCCTTCAGTCGTCTTATTCACCAATGCTTCTGCCTGTCTGTTATTTTGACCTCGTTCCATAAAGGTCGTTGTGCACCCCTCGCCCCCCCCCTCACTGCCGAAGGGAAGCCGTCCTGATAAAAAAAGCAACTGAAATATTGAGATGAAGATAAATAGTAGTCTACAAATTAATAATAATAATTTACAATACACCTAAAAAGAAAAGAGTCCGTCGAAACAGTTCCATGGCAACAACTGCTGATCCCTACAAGAAAATAATTATATTTATAATATAAGATCTAATTCTGTGTAAAACATAAATCCATCTAAACATCTCTCATTAACAGTTATTAGTGAATAATTGACTTACATGGCGATGAAATAAACGAATAAAACAGAACATAAAAATGTATTTAGTTTAAAAAAACATTTTTCGTAGTAACACCCTGAAGTTTTAAGGCTGTAAGACTTATGTAAATATAAACTTATATAAATATGAAACTTCTATATTAAAAAGAAAAAAACTATTATTTTTTTTTAAATCCCTTTTTCTTTCTTTTTTTTAGTAACATCTTTAGTGTTTGAAGTTACACAGTTTTAAGACTATGTATATGTTTGTTGTATGGATGTGGGGGAATCCGACAGAATGATAGATGTGGTTAGACAATGTGGAAAAGGGAAAGAATGAGAAAAGCTTGTTACATCTCAAACATGTTTATTATCACGAAGATAAATCTTTATGCCTTTCGTCGCTGCCAGCGACGTCTTCAGAAGAAAATTGAACATAGCAGAGTCCTGCAGTGATCCATGTGGTGTGCAATGAATTGAGATGAAGGTAAATAGTTGTCTAAAAATGATTTACAATATTTCATCTGATAAAAATGAATAATAGAAATAATTGCATGTATTAATACTGACGCAACCAGCTTGTAATGTAAACAAACATTATGGCCTCGAATGATTGGCTTCAGTAGCTCAATCGGTAAAGCGACGGGGCGTAAACCAGCACTCCCAGCAGGGATGTAAGTTCGAGTCTCACCGGAGGCCTATTCTTTATTTCCGATCAACGCCGTTTACTCACTGCCGAAGGGAAGCCGGCCTGATAAAAAAAGCAACTGAAATAGTATAGTGTATATATGGAATTTTATTGGTTATATGTGTGTTCCGTACATGTTTCGAAGAGTTTTCACATCATCGGCGGATATAAATCGAAGCCAGTCTTTTAACACCGATACAGTGTTGGTGAAATGTTTCCAAGCATAGAGGGGACTTATATGTAGCTAACCCATGTTGTCTGTGTCGAATCTTATGAATAATTCTTTGCTGGCTGACCCAAATCTGGT
>VCCN01005933.1:1882985-1898035 GCA_006491835.1 Architeuthis dux | reverse complement strand
ATCACAGTATGGGAATGTTAATTTTTACTCCCCTAAATTTGGCAAGGATTGGTCTTGTTCTTGTTGCTGTTGCTACAGTAGAAAAACAAAGTTAGCTATCGACTTGGACTGGAGTTTGACAAAAAACAACATTTTCTCCAATTCTACTCTCGTCCAATAAAATAGCAATGCGAGTCGCCCGCCCAAAGCACCAGACACTTTTACCCGCAGATCGGCGTGATGCGGACCAACTTTCCAGAGGGTCCTTGTGTCCCATCAATAGCTGCTTTGTTAGGAATGGGCACAATTGAATGAAACTTTAGGAACAACCAGAAAAAAAGAGCGTTCTTCACTACAGCATTTGAATGAACACTGAGGAGGGCGCGAAAGCTTCGGGAGAGCCAGGCAAAGTTGAAGTATTTTCTTTTCAGCAACCGGACTTCGGTTCGATTTTGTTCAAACACAGGAAAGTAGATACGTTTTTTTTTAAATGTTACAACCATGTTTCTACGTCACTGTGTGTTTTAGCACAACGAGTTTTGATCCTGTGTCCCCCTTGTAAAAGAACGGCAAATTTTCAAGTGCTGTCAGCCACCCGAGCGATCTTCGACTTGTTTAGATAAACACAAATGGTTTTACTGTAAAAACCATTTGAGTTTCTGTACAGGCCTCACTGGCACCTGAGGGCCTGCAAGATGTGGAAAACCCTCCCAAATCTTTGTCCGCAAAGCCAAGCCATTATAACATTATATTTAAAAGAATTCTGAACAAGGAACAAAGGCAGAGAAAGAGTTAAGCATTAAAATCAGATTAAACAGAATTGTAACACACACACACACACACACACACACAGTAAAGCAAAATCACAATAATGAATAGAGTTTATAGAATCCAAGAAGAAACACAAAGCAAGCATGCAATTGGGGATAACCAGGCATTATAACCAGGCATTTAAAAGGGTAGGTCGGGTGAGGGGTAAAGAGTTTGGGTTCCAAGGCCAAATAGAGAACAAGGTTGTCAATTCAACAATCTCTATTTCCTAACGGAATCAAAAAAATTCTATTTTATGAAAGCGTTCCAACAAGAGGGAAAAACAAATTTGAACATTCAAAGAGTTTTTCGGTCAATTGAATTCATTCTTTTTGTTATTTTCACATTTTGACCAATCCATTCTACGGCCTTCTTCAGTGTATTGTTTAACAAATAAAGGAGTTAAAAATATCTGCAACCTACATTACAGATGTTGCTGCTAATAAAATAAGAAAAATGTTCTTTTTACATATGGATAGTACACCTAAAGTAGGCCTTAGAATGGATCTGCTGGAACATTGTGAGAACCAGGGCTCCAGACTATATTCACTACCGTCCCGGAACACCCCGAAAAACAATTTTAACTGTCCCGAAGGAAATGTAAACCGTTCCGAAAAATCCTCACTGAATTTTTTTTTTTTCAAAAAAACGCATCTTCCCGACGCCTCTGGGACGGAAGTTATTTAAAAAAAATAAATTAAATTTTTAAATTCACTTCCGTCACGGAGAAGATAAGAAACAGATTCCTGGATCCAATGGTGTAAATCAGTGGTCGCCAACCATTTTATGTCTAGACGCCTCTGGGACAGAAGTGATTTAAAAGAATTTTTTAAAATAAAATCTTTAAATTCACTTCCATCCCGGGAAGATATTTGTTCATCCCATACACATTTTTACCGTCGACAGGACAACGTTAATTTCAAGCCTTGGTGGGAACAACAAAAATAACGAGTTCAATTGTTCAAAAACTCTTTGAATGTCTTTTGACTTTTCAAAATTATAGACAATATGTCAACAAATTTGAGTTCAGTTAAAAAAGTTGGTTTCAAGTCCAATTTTAAATGAAAATTAGAAAGATCCAACTTAGATGTGCAAATCTAGATTTTATCAAATACCTATTATTATTTACACCAGTAGTCGCCAACCAGGGCGATACCGCCTACTAGTGGGCGATTTAAGCATTTTAAGTGGATGTTGCCCAGTAATGGTCCGGTCAAAGTCGTGTATTATGTCTGTCTTACTTCTGCCACACAAACAACACCTGATGTCAATATGTGCGATTTTCACAATTTTGTCATATTTTACTGTAATTTCAATTAATTTTAATGTTTTATGCTGGGATGTAACTTTTGCTCTATTTTTTTTCCCACAATTTAAATATTAGTGGTAGTGGTATGGACATTTTACCCTCACAAAAAAGAAATCACAAAAGTGGGCACTGGACATGAAATGGTTGGCGACCATTTACACCATTGGATCCAAGAATCCGTTTCTTATCTTCTCCGGGACGGAAGTGATTTATAAAAAAAAAGTGTTTTAAAAGTGATCATTTTTACTGTCCCGGGACGAGAGGACAATGTTAATTTCGACAGATATCATTATCGGATGATGTAACCTAGAACACAACAGTTTTTAAAAGAGCAAAATTCACATAAAGAATGCCACAATTATTTTTCAAAAAGGTTAATCACTAAAGCTACAAAATAAAAATTCATCTCAACATGTAGCAATAAGAAAATACATGTCAACATGTAGCAATAAGAAAATACACGTCAACATGTAGCAATAAGAAAATGCCCGTCAACATGTAGCAATAAGAAAATACACGTCAACATGTAGCAATAAGACCATGCATGTCAACATGTAGCAATAAGAACATGCATGTCAACATGTAGCAATAAGAAAATCATGCAGACTAAATATATTTTTCATGCTTTCTTTATAAGATAATCAAGTGCAAACACGGGAGAAAGCTACATTAATTTTTTAAGTTCATTTGTAAACAATTGAGAGAAAATAAACCTCATAATATTTTATATTACAACAAAACTGTGTTGACATGTCAACCCAATAATGAGGTCACTTGAAGCCGCAACTGAATCATCAGTATGGGAACCTCGTTGTGTACTGATTAGCAAGTTGGTCTTGCAAGTCATTACTACAGAGTTGTGAATTCGATCCACACTGGGTGCCAAATTAATCTAAGCCTGGTAAAGAACATCTCCTCACTATGGTACAGAGATGATTAAATCCTACCTGCTTGGGATTTTTGAAAATTTATAATTGTTACATTTTAGTCCAAACACCAAAAACTAACAAGAAAACAAAAACAGGTTTTGTTAATCGCTCAATAGAAACCATCACATGACCAACATCTTTTCGCAGCATGCCGTGTTGGGGGTGATCAATTAAAAAGTTGAAAAAAGGGGGTGATCAATGAATAAGTTACTTCTCTCGCCTTTTGTTGGGCAGTGATCACTAAAAAACATCTGAATTTTTTTTAAAAGAAACAGACACAAACTAAGACTAATTTAGCATAAAGTCATATTGCAAATTGAACCTCCTCCTACTCCCCCCCCCTTGATATCCATTTAAGAGGGAGGGGGACATAATAAGGAGTAAATGTTCAAATTTTCAGCCCTCTTGCACCATTGGTACGGCCTGTACATGCCATACATATATAGCCAGCCAGCCAGACCCACTTAAAAACTGTAGAAATCTATGTAACAGTCAAATAGTTCTTCAGACAATTGAACTCCTTGTTGTTTGTGTTGTTAACGTTTTGGCTGATCCATTCTTCGGCATTCCTCAGATGAAATACCCGAATGTGATGGGGTAAACAGAAGTTTTTAATTTCAAAGGAGGCAACCCTTGTCGTGTTAACAACAAGGAGGAAGAGGGGTTCAATTGTTCAAAGAACTATTTGAATGTTAATGACCCTTGACCTCAAAACTATAGAAAATATCTATGGTGACAGTTTTGGTTGACCGTCTCTAACATTCAATTAGTAATTAAGGTTGAACATTTGCACTTCAATCTGTCAATCTATTTCAGTTCTCCTCTAAGCCTTTCAAGGTGCTAAATACCTGAATTTGAAATTAATGTTGTCCCGGGGATAGTAAAAATGTGTTTGGGGTGAACAAATCCCACAAGACGCATGCGAGATGGAAAAGTTTTTGTTTTTTAAAATCACTTCTGTCCCAGAAGAAATCTTTTAAAAAATTTGGTGAGGAATGTTCTTGTTACGGTAGAAAAACAAAGTCAACTCCACCAGATTTAGACTGGAGTTTGACAATTATTTATCTCCAACATTTTAATGGTGTTTTTATTATGCTACTAACAACTATTGATGATAATAACAAACTCGTGCCAAGAGACTTTGTAATAGAAAAATGGACAGAACTGATGACAGACAATCAGGTTTGAGGCAAAATTTCTGCCGAAAGAGAAACATCCACAAGAAATCCAATTATGCAATTGAACATTTTGGAAGGATTTATTAAAAAAAAGAAAAAAATTTTTTTTTAATTTCAGATACTTCCCCTCCCCCCAAACATGATTAATCTTAATACAGTAGTCCCCCCCACACACTTTATAATGCGGGTGTTGGGATCGAAGAAAGACAACTGCATTATAACGGAACTGCAGATAATCAAAAGTCAAGTGAACAAAGGTGTTTTCATCACAAAAATCAAAGAGATTATACGTAAAACACCACATAATTATGAAGAATTTGACGTGTTATTGAGCGTAGTGTAGAGATCGGTCTCCTCCTTGGGAGGATTAACGTGATCACCATGAGAGACTCTCCATGATCCCCACCTGCTTACAGCACCTGGTATTCCCAGACGGTCACCCATCCAGGTACTGACCATTGCTCAACTTCAGTGATTGTACGAGAATCGGTGTGCCCAACGTGATTTGTCCGTTAACTCCTAAAGCCATTAAATGCCAATTAAGCTTTTCAAGTAAATACTCTACTTTTTTTCTTTAAAAACAGCCAAAAAGTTTAACATTTTAAGCCACCAAGAAGCTGTAAATTGTTATAATAAAATCTTCAGGTGATACAAAAAGGTCCTAATGGGTCAAGTATAGAGGCTGAAGGTCAAGTAGAAAACTTTTTGTGACTGCAGAGTCTGCAAGGTGGGCAGCATTTCCCCAAGTTTGTCAATAGGGAATCTTCTCAAAACATCCTGCCATCAAGTCCACACCTCCATGACTAACTGATGAACAAAATGTCAGGACTGTAACAAATTGGGGTGGGCTGAGACTTTTTGAATATTAGACTGCTGCAAATGATATATTTTATCATCTCAGGCTGTTAAAAACACAACGAACTTGGGTCCTGAGATGCTAGGAAATTAGAAATCTTTCCGGATCTTTGCCCCATCGACAGACTTCCTTGTTTGATAAAAAAATTGTAAGTTGAAACTTGATAGTTGTTTTGCTCAAGGTTAGATTTGGTTAAGCAAGAAATCAAGAGAAAAGAAAAAAGAAAAATGCACAAACAGAAACACAGTGGATTCCATTCAAGCGGAACACGTCGGGACCAAAAGTATTGGTCCCTATAAGCAGCCGTTCCTTTTGAACAGGAATTTGCATAAAAAGGACCATCTGATTTAAACCCATAAGAACCCACTGTGACACCGGTGTCACATACAATTTAATTCATCTGCAGTCTCTTATATAATATTTTATTTGATCCTTGATTTTAACTCTTAAAGTGTACTAGGTGACATCTACTGAACATCCTGGTGCAGTCATGTGACCGTTTGTCAATTTGCCTACCCAGAATCCCACATAACGTTCCTTCAAGTAGAAATGAGTCTGGGTTCTTATGGGTTAATGAGTTGATTCTGTTCTTGTACAACTGATCCTACTAAGCGGCCATCTTGAAACCGAGGGTCCATTTAACAAGAATCCACTGTATTTAAAAAAATCAAAAAAAAAAAAATCAAAAAAAAAAAAAAAAAAAATCATGATGCTTTTCTAGTGTAAGTATTCAAAATCAAGAACATTTTTAAATTGAAAGACAAACATTCACATACCCAGAGAAGGTTACTACTATATTTGGTAGAAACGTAGTTTCAGTGTGCAAAATGGAGATACCTCCTGTTAGCCTTAAAATCAAGGCTTACAGGTCACCTCCCCTAGATTTGCCAAGGTGCCTCTTTTTTAGCCAAATTCAACTTTTTTTTCCTTTCTTGACCAATGGTCTCGAGTTTTGAGTTAAGGTCAAATAATTTTTGTTTGTATTAATTCAAAAAAATGATTTTAAAAAATTTACACAAAACTAGGGACTGTTGGCCAAAAAAGGTGGGGGGGGAGGGCCAAATTTGGCTTTAAAAAAGGCAACCAGTCAAGTCCTGGGGAGATAATCCTGTAAGCCATAGTTCATTTTAAGCCTAACAGGAGTTATTGTACACACAGAAACTAGGATTTTACCCTATATTTTTAAAAAGAGGAAAAAGAACTATAAAGTGTTTTTTTTTTATTTTTCGTTGTTGTTTTGTTGTTGTGGAAAGACCTCAATAAATCCTGGACTTACCAGTAGTTCTGAAAATGCTCAACCCCAGCCAAGCCGCCTCTGCAAATTAAAACAAACTAAGAATTTAAAGACTTTCTAAAGACTTTTTTGCAGCTTGCTATGATTACTGAAACCCTTAAAGATTTTAATAAGCAAAAATACCTAGGAAATTATTAGCAAAATATTCAGAATTCATATATTAAAGCACAAATATTGGTCTTACTTTCAAGAGAAAACTGTTTAGTATTTAAAAGTAAAAATGGTTTGGTAATCTAGGAAAAAAACTGCAAGAATTGAATGAAAGAGTCAATAAAATGCTGCTTAAATAATAGAGTGGAATAAAAATGTTTTCTTAAATTTAAAAAAAGTGTTGTGCTTAGGGGACAAATATGACAAACTGGAGATAAAAATTAATTTTAGGTTGTTGCCACCTCTTCTGTCATAGCAACCGACCTGAATGTATCTGGTCTATTCACAATGCTGGACACAAAGGACCAATTTAGCATAAACTTACATTGTAAATTGTACCCACAGTTTCCAGGACAGAGGAGGGTGGCAACCACCCAAAATTAATTTTTATCTCAATTTTGACATTCGTTATGTTTTAAGCCCTACACTTTTTTCGTTTCAATTTTTCACTCCACCCTATTAAATAAAATGGCTGCTTAAATAGAAACTAAGAAAAATAAGCAGCAGACAAATGTTTGGGTTTCAATTTGAAAATCTTTTGGCATTTTTTCTTACGAGGGAAACAAACTCGATACATAGTAATTAAGTAAGAGGAATTCTAAAAGTTTTACATTTTTAAAATCACATTCCAACTCAGAAAATTTATTTTTTCAAACGTTACTTCTTCCGTTTTAAAAATTTTATTAGATGAAGTATTATAAATCATTATTATTTTTAAGTGTTTTTATGACTACTTTTTACCTTTATCTTGATTTTATTAGTTGCTTTTTATCGCAACATTTTGCTCAGACTGATTACCCTCTCTCTCTCTGGCAGTGAGTAAATAGCGTTGATCGGAAAATAAAGAATAAGCTTCGGGTGGGACTCGAACGAACCCACATCCCCTAGCCATGGGGAAGCACCATTTAGCTCAGCCTGCTTTACCAATTAAGACAACTGGGAGCAGAAGCACGAAATAACACCCTCAAACCTACTCTTTCCAATCATTTGTTTACATTTCTGGCAGTTACAGTATTTTTGTTTCTTTTATTAGATGAAGTATTAAAAATTTGCGATAAAAAGCGACTAATGAAATTAAGATGAAGGTAAAAAGTAGTCATAAAAAATAAAAAATAATGATTTCTTTATTCATATAAAGAAAAAAAATATCTTAATTTCATTCTTAAGATAACGGACAAAAAAGAGCTAAATATTCTAATACACTTACATATTCAGAGAATAAATTCTTAGCTCTCAAGAAAGAAAAAAAACTTTACACAGAAGATTAATGAAAATCATTTTTTTAACAAAAAGTTTATGAAAACAACGAATGAAGTATTTTATTTGCGATTGTCATCAGATGAGAATGGAATGAAAATGAAGAATGAAAAATTTGGGATGAAGAAATTCATTTTCAGTGCTAAGATCCAGGGAGAGAAATAAATTTAAAAAATGAATACTGAACATTTTGACTGTTAAACTCTCCAGTCATCTCCAGGTGTATGCTGTACTCTTTATTCAAACCCTTTATTCAAACCATGCGGGTAGATTGTACTCATTCCGTTGTACATTTAAGAACAATCTACCCTCATGAATTAAATAAAGTTTGGTTCGAAATTCCCAAAAGGCTACCGAGTATGACAGACAACTGAAGAAGGCCGAAGGGTACAATGGCCAAAACATTGAGGCAATAACAACAAAGATGAGGAGATTAGTTCCAATAAATAAGTGAATAATAATGATAATTCCACATTTCAGAAATCCAGACCAAAAGGAATACTGAATTCGGTCAATCTTTAATTTCATTAAAACGGTCAGGGTGTCAAATATTTTATGACGTTAGCACCAACAGAGACAAATATCGGCCATGTTTCATAAGGGGGACCATTCACATTTTCGGTGATTTCAACCATTGCTTATTTCTGCTACGGAGGACCAATCGTGTAAATTTGATTTTTTTCTTTGATTTTTTTTAAATACATTTTTTCTTTAGAAACTGGTTTCTTGTTTGTATTATTAAAAAAAAAAATCTTTGCAAAGACCAATAGCGTAAATTTAAAAAATTTTTTTTAAAAGACTTAATAACAATGTTTACTCACCTTAGTCATTTTGAATTTAACGGTTTTTAATTTAAATTTTTAAAGTAATTACGTAGTTTGTTCTTTTAAAAAACCGGCCATCCTTCGAAACTGGAGAAGGAGCTTATTAATCAAAAAACTACGTAATTACTTGTGTAAAGTTTGTTTTTGCTAAAAAAAAAAGATAAATTTTTTAAATTTTAATTAAAAACCTTTAAATTCAAAAATGAGCCCCTTTGCAAACAAGAAACCAGTTTTAAAGAAAGAAAAAAAAAAGAAAAATTCTCCACACTACAGAAACCAGTTTCTAAAGCAGGAGATTTTTTACGTGATTGGTCTTCCATAGCCTGTAAATTGTGTGTCTGTTCATGTGTGACTGAAACTGACATGACAATACAACCATGAAATTCAAACACACGATCATTCATCAATCAGAGTCGCCTGCAGTGGCAGCACAACCCTTTTGCTTGGCGAAAGTCCGAGGGTTAAAGGTGAAATTTGATGGAAGTCAAAATTATCGTTTTCATGTTGCAATGGAAATAATTATAGGAATAAACAAATATCAATGTATGAAATTGCTGAATGGGATTTACATGTTTAAAAGAAAAACTGGAAGGCTTTCAGGGCAGACATGGTTTTTGGCCATGGAGTGTGTCTAGGTGAATGTAGCACATGAAGTAAGGACTACACAAGACAAAACATGGAGGACAAACATTTTCTCTAATTTGGACGTCCTGGACGACATTTCTATTTTATCCAAAGAAAATAATTCACCAAGAAAGCAAGAAACAAATACAAAAAACAAATAAGATTAGTCACTCAATAGAAACCGTCATGTGACCAACATCTTTTAGCAGCATGCCGTGTTTGGGGTGATCAATTCAAAATTTGGAAAACGGGGTGATCAATGAATAAGTTGTCTCGCTTTTTGTTGGATCACTAAAAAGTTTCAATTTTGAAAAAAAAAACGAGCCTGAGCGCTGCTAGACACAAACTAAGGGACCGATTTAGCAAAAAGATACATTGTAAATGGATCCCCCATAAAATCCTATTTTTGTGGGGAATTTTCAAAAAACAAAAAAAATCTTCTAGACATAATAAGGAGGAAATGTATAAATTTTCAGCCTTTTAAGCACCATTGGGGCAGCCTGTATGTACCATACATACATAGCCAGCCAGACCAACTTAAAAACTGAAGAAACCTATGCAGACGGTCTCTAATTTAAAATTATGTTATACATGAAAACGAAAATGAAAAGATTTCCCCTTCACTGCGCAGGGAATCAATATTTGTACAGGTATGGACCAGTGCTAAAGTGTTCCACTTGATTTTCAATTTGAAAAGTGAATTGTATGCCTGATTAAATAAGTCACCAATAGTCAAGTAATAATGTAACTTCACCTCATAAAAATTGCAACAAAAACAAACTATGTTCTGAATGAGAGAAAAAAAATGTCTACAAAAATTGTATGAAGGGAGAGTTTTAAAAATAGCTTAAATATGATCCTACCAAAACCGCTTTTTTAGCCATAAAAAGAATTTTCAAATATGGGAATATTGTATATCGTTGGAAAGTTAATTTCATGCTCATTAAAGTTTACAAAAGAAGCATATACCTCAGAGCAAGTCATTTCGAGCTATTTAAAATCAAATGTCATAAACCCTTGTTTTAAAATGAAAAACTGGTGAGACAATTGTGCATGGATCCGCACCAAAGTTTCATGACTTCTTTTGTAAACTATTGCCCACCCTTCCACGAAATGTCATTGAAAACTTTTGGCTATTTTTCAAGCATGGGATTTCAAAATAATATTTTGGAACAGAAGACTAGTGGAAAAAAAAAAATCTATTCAATACAGGAGACTAGTGAAAAAAATTTTTGTCAGAGTAAGAGAGAGATTGATCTAACCTCCACTCACCATACTAAATTTCAATCATCAGCGACAGCTGCTGCTGATTGAAACAAAAATGTCAAGCTAAAAAAGTGTATATCCTTTGATTGTTGTCTTCATCGTCATGGTTGGACCTCATTTGTCGCAAAGCCAACCGTAGACCAGAGGACACTATGTTAAATAAAGAGGTCAGGGAAAGATCAGGGAACAGCCTCCCATATCAACCACCATTTGCAGATGGTGCCTCCGCTGGTTGGAGCATGTCTTGAGGCTCCCCCACAACAAGACATGCAAATCAAACCATCAAATGGTCACCAATAAGCCAAAGAAAGGGAGGGCAGCCCAAGACGACCTGATGACAGACAGTGGATTGATTGATTGTTTTGTTTAACGGCACATCGACCCTTGGTGGGTCATTTAGTGCCGGATTCAGTAGGGGGAGGAGGAGAGGGGATCCCATGTCCCCGTGACTAGAGACTTGAGGGGGGAGAATCCCAAATTCCCTGTCACTGAGACAAATGCCACGAGGACCAGGATAAAACGTGGGGGGATCCCAAAAGCTTCTCAGGACGAATCCTGAGTATGCTAATGATGATCGCCTCACGACCAGTTGGCCAAGATATCCTGTGCAACTTCGTGGCCATGGCGGTTTCGAAGCACAGATACTGCACTTTGATCCTAGCCACAGCCAAGATATCCTGTGCAACTTCTCCCAGGACGATACCAGAGCATGCCACAAGGATCCTTGAAGGGCAGCGGTTCTCTGAACTTCAAGGCCATGGCTGTTTCGAAGAACAGATACTACACTTTGATCTTAGCCAAAAGGCCGCAAAGCGATCTTCCCTCTGGCAGACAGTGGAGAGGGATCCCCAACTGGTTAACAGAAGCTGAGATAACACCACCCAAATGGCTGAAAATCATACATACTGGAGTGCCGCCACTGCCTCGTGGGCCACATGACGCCAGAGCGCCTCAACCGCCTCATGTGTCACACCACGCAGAACCGCCACGACTGCCTCATGTGTCACATGAGTCTGAGTAAGAGGTGAGGAGGACATTTTTAATTTGATATACACACCTGGACAAAAAAAAATAAATAAATAATTAAAAAAATGAGCCAAGCACTTGCCATCATTTAAAGGACCTTAACACCATAGAGAAGATATGGGCGCATATTAAGGCCATTACTGGTTGGGAGAAAATTTGGGAACACTGACCAGCTGTGGGAAGCAGTCAGAGATAAATGAAACAACATTGAAGCAGCACACTGTAAACGGCTCAGTTTTCTGAAGAAAAACAAGGGTAAAGCTATCTTCCACTGAAAAGTCCTCTGCGCACAAACACTGCATTCACTGTTGTATAACATTGTCGAATATTTCATCTATAATTGTTAGAATGAAAGAGTAATTGATAAAAAAAAAAGATTGGCTCATTTTGGGGAGGAGGGCCAGAGGGAGTGTAGGTGAAAAGAGAAATATAGGCCATGGGATAATCTATAACCAATTCGCTTTTCATATTGGGGGGGGGGTATATTCTATTTATTTTTTTCAGACCAGCTGATTCAATGAATGATTCAATAACTGAACATTCAGTGCAGATGGAATACTAAGAGCCAAATAAGAACACCTCACAGAAACCGACAAAGAACCACAAGAATTGACAAATCAGAATTTCAGTTTTCCTGCTTTTGATTTTTTTAATACATGACACTATAGTTCAATTTGGATTTTAAATTATTATATCCATAAGATCACACTTATAGTATTAGTAGCAGCCATCAGCCCTATATATATATAAAATAAAAAAAAGGGAGTGAGGGGGAGGGGGTAGTTGTACCGTTAAAGTTGAGGCAGAACAGGAGTATAGTGTATATATGGAATTTTATTGGTTATATGTTTTTTCCGTACATGTTTCTAAGAGTGGATATAAATCGAAGTCAGTCTTTTAACATCGATACAGTATTGGTGAAATGTTTCCAAGCAGGGAGAGGACTGCTATCTGCAGAAGTGTATTCTGGGTAATTCTAGGTCAAAGTATCCATTTGACCAAGTAGGTTCTGCAGATTGGTATGGGAGGTGGGAAGGGGCGAGGAGAGTTGCTGACCCACTCAGATATAGATATATAAATAAATAAGTGGTAAAACATGGCTCATACAGAGTTTAAACTTTGTTACAGTTTTAGATCTTCATGTGAGCTTGATTATATATATATATATATATATATAATTCCATTCTGTGTGCTGTTAATTGTTCAGCCGCTCTGCACTTCCGACGAAAAGCATTCCACCTTTGTGGTGACAAGCCTATATATTTTTCTAGACATAATTAGGCGTAAATGTTTAAATCTTCAGTCCTCTAGATCCATACATACATAGCCAGCCAGACCAACTTAAAAACTGAAGAAACCTATGTTGACAGTTTCTACTAGAACACAATGAAATTCATGTAAGAATTAGGCCGAGTAGGGAAGCGAGTTTACTGGAGACGTATATTGTAATTAAATTTCTTTCTGTATGTGCGGATTTTGTCTTTCTTAGTAAATATAGACTTGGCTTGGGGGCAAGGTGTATTAATGACGCTACAATTACTATCGTTCTCTGCTTCTACCCTCATCGAGGTTGTCGCAGGGTTAGGTACACACAATCACAATTGTTTAGTGAGACCCAATTCCAGCTGGCCAGTTATTCCCTCGATGGTTACCCATCTAGGTACCAACCAGGATCAACGTAGCTTAACTTAGGTGTATCCAACTTGATCTGGCCGTAACTCCCTTAGCCTTGGGGGAGGTCCCTCAATCCTAGTCCCCGCCCCCCCTGCAGAGTTTGATAGGACTTAGGCTACAAGAACGAGAGACAGAACGAGACAGAGACAGAACGAGACAGAGAGAGACAGAGACAGAGAGAGACAGAGACAGAGAGACAGAGACAGAGAGAGACAGAGACAGAGAGACAGAGACAGAGAGACAGGATCTTGATGCAACTACTCCAATGCTAGTTATTATAAAGTTGTTTTTCATGGCCTCTGAAGATCAACCAAATCAAAATCAATAGAAATTAGAGCAGAGAGACTCAAGATTCCTGAAAACTGCAAAAATGGGAAAAAAGATCCGGAACAAAAAACAAATCCATCTTTCCATTCCCAGACAAAGGGCGAAACTTACAGGTGGTTGTTACACTAAGAACAGTTGGAAATCCAGAGGGATTTAGGGAAACCATCAACATTTCAGTAATTTCATGAAATCCTTAGTTTCACAACCAGTGTAGTAATGGTTAACATGCTTGTGATGCGTTCAATCCTCACTGGGTGCCCAACTACATTGGCCTTGTGTCAAACTAAGCTGTATATACACTGTAAATACTGAAGCAGAATATACTTGATATTTACTAAGTTTAGTTTGACACAAGGCCACAGTAGTGGGACACCCAGTGAGGATTGAACTCATTACAGTAGTAATGGTCAGCATCACAAGCTACACCGATTGTGGAACTAGGGATTTCATGAAATTACTGAAATGTTCATTACCGTAACATTGGCTTTTTTAAACAACACTCAACGACAGGCTTCATGAAGATTGGAAACAAAAGAACTAAAAAGAAACTAGCATTCCAAGGGAAATTATGAATCATCACCACCACCCATATATGCTGTATTGGGGGTGATTAATTAAAAAGTTGGAAAAAAGGGGCGATCAATGAATAAGTTACTTCTCTTGCCTTTTGTTGGGTTGTGATCACTAAAATAGGTCTGCATTTTCTAAAAACAAGCGGGCACAATCTAGTGACCAATTTAGCATGAACTTACATTGATTTTTTTTGGGGGGGTGGGGGGGATTTAAAAAAAAAAAAAAGAAGCATTTCCCTACTCATTGAGGGGAGTGTGTGTTTTGCAACCTTTTAAGTTTCTACTATGAACGGTTAGGGCTGGGAAAAGTCCAGATACATATAACTGTCAGAACACATGAATAACCTAAACCCAGCAATAAACCAGTGTTGTGGGTAGCAGTGATTAACAAGAAAGCCCATACCTCAGTCAATGCCATACACTAACTAAAAACCAAATGAAGATCAGTCTATATATAGCCACGATAAAGGGGAGGTAACTGGGTAAGTTTCCATTTTCCACAATTTTGGACTATGGTCTTTATACATGAAAACAATTTCCTAGAAAAATTCAATCCATTCTTAGCCCATGGCCCATAGCGATTATTAGAGTTCAAATTTTACAGTCAATCAGTAACTATCATCTTAGCGTAATGAAACAAATTTTTTAAAAAAGAAGAAAAATGGCGTCCTCAAAGATTTTATCTCAGTATCCCAAGTCAGAAACTACTGAACGATTGCATTTACATTCATGTGGTCAGGTTATTAGATAAACAAAAAAAAACAATGAATGATGTAATTTAAATTCATAAAAAGGTTGTCTCCACTTGTATGATCATAATTATTAGTGGGTTAGGTAAGCCTGTTTTTTCGCCACAGTTTCTCAAATCTTGGAATTAAACTGAAGACAGCCACCCTCATTTCCTATTCCACAAATAAGGCTTCACTCCAATTTTCAGATGGAAACCAAATATCGAGGGAAAAGGAGAAAAAGGGG
>VCCN01005933.1:1851619-1871602 GCA_006491835.1 Architeuthis dux | reverse complement strand
CAATCGAGCATGTATATCTGTGTGTGCGCGCGACCGAGTGTGTATATTTGTGTGTGTATGAAAACTTAAGATTGTCAGGTGAGGCCAGAGTTATAATGGTTATATTACGTTTTATGATTATCTTATAATAATACATACTTAAAAGATAAGAGACCTAGATAACTATTAATTCATTCAAACACTCTTAAAAGCAGGTAAGATTTTAAAATCCCATTAGTGCAGATTTTCAATGTAAAAATCATCAGCTAACAACAAAGGCTCACCTTGAATTTCCGTACAGGAAATATCAAATCACATTTTTCATAGATTTTTGTTAAAGTCCAGAAAATAACAGTTTCATTAAAGAAAAGGCTGTTTTTCTATAATCTTTAAATAACCTTGAGAATGGGGAATTATAACTAAGATCAGGGGTCAGCTAACAAACGGGCCTCGGGCCAAATCTGACCCGTGTTGACTTCATTGAATGTGTGAGGCTGCAAATAAAGATTCCTTCTTTTCCTTAATCTTTCTTTGATTTGCAAAGAATAAAATCCTGTATCAATAAATGGAGCAAAAGTCTTATTTTTGCAATGGCCTCAAATGCAGCAAATGTTTTATGGCTAAAAATAGCATTCCAACTGTCCTATTATTATACACAAAAGAATTTCATATTTCTCATTGATTGAGAGTACATGGACGTTTATGTAGGTATATACTTATATAATGGGGGGAAAAGACAAAAGACAAGCTGTTTCCATAGCCTTGGATGATCATGGTTTTATTTTTATTTTAAATTTTATTATTCGCTTTGATCTGCCAGACATAAAAACATTTCTATCCCCCTCCCCCCAGAAAAGGTTTGCCCCTGACTAAGATCAATCATTCAAGGTGTTTTTCTAGCAATTGAATTCCTTGTTGTTTATTCACACAATGTTTCGGCCCTTTCATTCTGCAGCCTTCTTCAGGTGTAATACATAATATCTATAATGAAAGAGAGTCTGTTGGTCCCACAATGTTTCAGCCCTTTCATTCTGCAGCCTTCTTTAGATGTAATAATACATAATATCTATAGGGAAAGAGAGAGTGTTGATCCCACAGCCTTCATCAGATGTAATATCTATAAGGAAAGAGAGTCTGTTGGTCCCACAATGTTTCTCTTTCTTTACAGATATTACACCTGAAGAAGGCTGCAGAATGAATCGGCCAAAACATTCTACACTTTCTTCAGAAGAAAAATTAAGACCAAGATAGAAAGAGAATCGTTTTGAAACACAGAGTTGAACACAAAGTCTGAGACATGAAGGGTCCCACAAAAAAATACATAAATGAAATACAGATCTGAATTTTCAAAAAACATGGGTGAATATTGCTGGACACAAACTAAGGGTTCAATTTACCATAAACTTACATTGCAAATTCAACCCATCCCACTAAAAACCTAATTTGGGTGAGAATTTAAAAAAAAAAAAAAAAAAAAAAAAAAAAAAAAAAAAAAAAAAGCAATAAAAGACATAAGGAGTAAATGTTTAAATTTTCAGCCCTCTAATCCATTGGTGCAGCCTGTGCGCGTAATACATACATAGCCAGCCACCCAGACCAATTTAAAAACTGAAGAAACCTATGTTGCGAGTATAGATAAATTACTTTTCATTTTTTTTTTTTAAATATATATGTGTGTGTGCTAAGATAGAAAAAAATAGGAGATTTTCAATATTCTCTGCATATTATTTGGAATGGACCTTTTGAGACAGCCAATCTTAAAAGGGGGGAATGATATTCTGAAATATGGTGAAAAGGGTGCCATGGGCATAAAAGGTTGAGAACCCCTGCCCTGAAGCCCATCTTCAATTATATCCACATTGTTATTAAACTTCAGTAAGTCGACTTTGTTTTTCCACTGAACAACAAGAACAATCCTCACCAATTTCGGGGTGGTAAACTCTTCACTGTTTGTCTGTCACATCACATTAAACCAAACCGATATATAAAACTAACATTTCCCTACCGTGATTCAAAATCCCGACCATTGGTAGACGGCTCTCTTACCAACTGAGCTAAACTGACACGTCTCATATATCTATGAATTTATTTATTATATATACAATACAAAAGTTGCAGTAATCATTTTCAGTCGAATAGAAATAGGAGTGGAGTTTGACCTTGCATCACCCAGGCTTGTTTTTATCTATGGAAGGTTTTTCTCAAAAGTAAAAGCATAAACAGATCATTGTTGGCCATCCATAGTTGACAAATATTTCTGAAATAGTTTAACCAGCACAACAGATACTGAATGAATAGGATCCCCATCTACACTGTACTCATCAACCAAGTGGTTGTTTATAGCAAGATGTGCCCACAGGTGTTAGAAAGACTTCTCTACCTATCCCCATATGGCACTGACCAAAGAATCAAAACACATAATTAATCACCACTACCAAAGGTTTAGGTTATTCAGGTGTTCACACATTTAGATGTATCTATGAAATTCAGAGAATGGATAATTTTTATATCCAACAGAATATGATAAGACATTTTTAATTGAGAACCTAAATAATTTTTTTTTTTAAACGAACGTCTTGCGGGGATCGAAAACACGTCCACCTTGGAAGCAGCATTATAAGCACAATGCTTGTATATTTATTTACACGATTTAGGCCACTCATTTCACAATTGCTCACACAGGTGCCGAGCAAATATAGGTTCTCAATTAAAAATGTCTTTATAATTATCATATGTATGTATCTATGTATCTGGACTTCGCCCAGCCCTAACCGTTCATAGTAGAAACTTGAAATTTTACACACGCACACTTTCATCAATGAGTTTTTTGAAAATTCCCAGGGTTTTAGTTGGGGGTTCAATTTTCAATGAAAGCTTGTGCTAAATTGGTCACTTATTTGTGCCCACTTGTTCTTTGAAAATTCAGACATTTTTTAATGACCACAGCCCAACTTTTTAATTGATCACTCCCAGTTGAGTATATATGGGTGGTAGTGATTCATAATTTCCCTTGGAATGCTAGTTACTAATGTGTTTATATTTATTCGTTTGTTATGCTGAAGGAAACCGATATAGATATATAGATATATATAAATAAAATTAAGTGGAACTGCCACAATTTGAATTCCCAACACGGATCTTAGCAGCCTGATGACTTACCAATAGGCCAAGGTGTACACTGATGACATGGTGTTGAAATTTGAAGCATTAAGTATGTCAGTCAGATTGTATACATTGGGGAAAGGGGACAATACATTAAAGCAGCTATAGTGGCATTATATTTATCTACTAATATAGATATATGTGAGAAGCATAAAAACTATGTGCATTTTATAGTCACTACAATATTGAACCATTTATCCGGCAAGCAATGGGACCGGATGTGACACAGATATCCATGTCACGTCCGGTCCAAAACTTGCCCAGAAATCTGGAAAATTCAAACATCGGCGGAGGTTTGAATTTTCCAGATTTCTAGACCACTGCTTAATATATACTTAGAATATAAAATAAACATTGAAAAGTAAAGACCAAAACTGTATTTAACCGATTCAAATTTACACTTCAAAAGCGGGGGCTGTTTGGTCTTTATTAATCTATTTGAAACTCTTAGAATAGAGAATATAAAATATACAATGAAAAATAAATGAAGAAAAGTAAAGAAAGAAACTGTTTTATATACAAATTAATCCACTTCAAAAGCAGGGTCTGTTTAATCCATATTAATCCACTAATCTTCATCGGGAAGACAATCCAACCACGCTACTAAAATCAAAACAAAGAGCAACCGAGTGCTGAACTACTACGAGGCCGGCCAGATTAAAACTAGCCAGTTTTAAAAATAGCCGGTTTTCTGGAAGCCAGATAAATGGTCCGGAACCAAACAAAGAAAACTTAGAAGGTGTTGCCTTCTGAATAAAAAGGAGAACACAGGCATAGTTAAGTTTCCATTCTATCTACAACAATTGGTTTTGTGCCAGTCGACTATTAACAAGATTCAAGATTCCAGGCAGACCAGCCAAGGGATGATTGAACAGTGTATCATTACAGCCAAATCGTGTTGGATACACCGATTCTCGTACAATCACCAAAGTCGAGCCTGGTCAAGTACCTAAATGGGTGACCAACTGGGTATACCAGGTGCTGTAAGCAGCTGGGGACGATGTAGAGAGCCTCCTGTAGGAGGAGACCGATCTCTGCACTACGCTCAATAATGCAAGCCAAAGACCCTCTCTACTGACTGGCCTGGCTGCAAGCGACCTGAAATGAATAAAACAATGTAGCAATTGGCACAACAGAAAAAAAATTTACCTTTCTTGAAAAGAGAAGATTTATGTATTTCAGTTTCCATTCAAACCTTACTCCTGGAAAGAGTGGGGAGGAGAGACGGTAAAGATCAGAACAGAATACATTCTTTTGCCTGGTTATAAGATTTATTAAACTAGAGTTTATTCTCTATTTAATCCTGAGTAAAGATACCACTGCAGTATTTGGCCCCCCTCTCACACACACACACACACACACACACACACATATATATATAACAATTCAACAAATTTTCGATATCAAGTCTTTTCACGAACACATGACTAATCATGGGGAGGTGCTTAGTTGCACAACGGTTACCAGCACGGAAAATGGAATAGGCAGACACAAGGTTTTGGCCGAGGCCGCTTACATTGACTTTGCACTAATACGCTTGGGGAAAGGCATGAATCCACTTTCTCCCTCCAGCTGCGAGTAAATAGCAGGGCAGCTGGAGCCCTTTAGCCCTGTAAGGCAGTCTATCTAAGAGAAGGTTACTCTGACAGAAAAAAAAATAATATAACTAGCCAGACCCACTTAAAAATTGAAGAAACCTATCTTGACAGTTTCTAATAAAAATAAAAGATAAGTAACTAATGTCTTATAAAGTCCAGTTTGCGAAAGATGGTTTCAAACGGCTGTAAAAAAAAAAAAAAAAACGCTCCTAAACACAATAAGAAAGGAGTAGAAGCTGCTACCGAAGCAACTGGCGAATTAGATTGGTCCTTTAAATATTCAAACGAACACCTGTGAACCATAACAAAAACAAGGCCCATATCTGATTTTTTGCAAAGTACAATATGTGATAATTATAATGACATTTATTAGTTGCCCGGCATCTGTGTGAGCGACTGCTAAACGAACAGCCTGAATTGTAAATGTGAATAAAGAAACAAACTGTGCAGGGATCGAACCCGCGTCCAACCTGGAAGCAACCTTATACGCAGGTTCTGCTCTACAGAAGGAGCTAACGAAGATCTTATGGTAGGCAGGAGTCTTTTAATCCTACACTTTGTTAGCCTCATGTTCGTATTTTAGGCACAAATATATTGTGGTTCTCTATGTCGACAGTATGAAATCAAGGTATAATATTTAAAATATATAGCCCATGTAACAAGACTACCTATTTTTTCCATTCAGAAACAGAGACAATGTTAGGTTTATCTACCATGCAGATACAAAAGAAAATGAGAAATAAAAAGGAGTTCATGTTTTTGATATGCCAACATTATCAGCACAGAAAGACACTCTAAAGGCTTACAAAGTGCCTAAATAAGGAAATATAATGATGATACCTTCGGGGCATAACCGTATTATATAACAACAGGTTAAAGCAGAAGGATTTCAAGTTAATTAGGTTTAAATTTAATAAATCATCTTTGAATACAACAACACTGCCGCACCTGTATTTATTATTATTGCATTATTATGTAATTGACAATAAAGATTGGCTCAGCAGAGATAATCTCTGACGATAACAGGATCCACAATGAGTAATGGGATAAGAGATATTAGTAGGCAAAATCAATTCTTCATTGTGGAATTGATTTTTAAACTTATTTGTCCATATTTGAACATTGAATAACAAACATGGTAACAGTAATAAGAAACTGTCAACATAGGTTTCTTCAGTTTTCAAGTTGGTCTGGCTGGCTATGTATGTGTCATGCATACAGGCTGCACCAATGGAGCTAGAGGGCTGAAAATTTAACCCATAAGAACCCACTGTGACACACGTGTCACATACAATTTAATTGATCTGCAGTCTCTTATATAATATTATATGTTATCCTTGATTTTAACTCATGAAGTGTACTAAGTGACATATACTGAACATCCTGGTGCAGTCATGTGGCTGTGTGTCAATTTGCCTAACCAGAATCCCACATAATGTTCCTTCAAGTAGAAATGGGTCCAAGTTTTTATGGGTTAAATATTTACTTATTACATCTAGAAAAAAAAGAAAAAAGAAAAAAGGAAAAAAAAGGAGAAAAAAAAGAAAAAAGAAGAAAAAAAAACTTGAAAAAAAAATTCCCTGCTTAAATGGGTTTTTAATAGGGGGTTCAATCTGCAATGTAAGTTTGTTAAATTGATCCCTTAGTTTGGGTCCGGCAACATTCAAGCTTGTGTTTTGAAAATTCAGACTTTTTTGTGATCACTTCCAAACAAATGGCGAGAGAAGTAACTTATTCATTGATCACCCTTTTTTTAATTGATCACACCCAGAATACATGCTGCCAAAAGATATTGATCATGTGACAGTTTCTACTGAGTGACTAACCAGACATGTCTCATTATTTATTTTATTATATGAAGTATTGTAAATCATTAATCTTTAGACTACTATCTACTTTCATCTCAATGTTACCTTTTTTCCCCATTCTCACCACTTTACTAAAAAGGCCAGTTTTTTTTCTTCAATCACCCACACAGCTGTAATAGTTTTAAGAAAGCAGCAAAATTACCTGACGGCAGGGAGTAAACAACATGGATCGGAAATAAAGAACAAAGGAATCTCACCGAGAGCTTATTCGTTATTTCCGATGCACACTGTTTACACACTGCCAAAGGGAAACTGGCCTGAGTAAAGCTGGTAGAAGAAAAAGCAACTGAAAAATCAAGATGAAGGTAGTAGTATAAAACTAACATTCCAAGGGAAATTATGAATCACCACCACCTATATATACTTCTTTTTACCTCGTGAATTAAATGGGTGGTGGGCAGTGATCACTAAATAGTCCAAACAAGTGAGAATGCTGCTGGACACAAACTAAGGGATCAATTTGGCATAAATTTACATTGTAAATTGGCCCCCTCCCCACTAAAAACCTAGTGTATGTGTGTGTGTGGGGGGGGGTGTTCAAAAAACATTTTCTACTCATTGAGGGGAGTGTGTTTGTGTGCAAAATTTTTTTTAAATGAATTAAAAAAAACTGAAAATGCCGTTTCTGAGGAATTTTCTCGTCTCTTTCTTTGACTTTAAATTCATCATCATCATCAGCAGCAGCAGATGACTCAGTCGATTCAGCTGAAGCAGCAGCCATTTGGAAACAGGAAAGGTAATGATAGCCAAGAGGTCTGTCTAATGGTTTGGTTTTTATACCTTTTTCGGACCTACTTAAATCCAATGGAATCTGTTATTAGAGAGATTGGGATAGAGAGTAGGTTTAAAAGGTTAGATTTGACCTTCTGCAACCTGTCAAGTTCTCATAGCTTAGATGGCGCAGCAGCTGGTGCATTTAACCAGGCCTCCCTGTGACAAAAGGGATACGAGGTTGAGTCTAACTAAGAATTTATTCTTTATCTCCAATGAGAGCTGTTTACTCAATGCCGTAGAGTGACAGTCAGAGTTGTTGTAATAAAAAAAAAAACAAGTAAAGAATTGAGACAAAGAGAAATAGTCATCAAAAATTTATGATATTGATCGATCAACATTGGTGAAGTCAAAAGAACCCCTTGAAACATGTGTTAGTTTTCTATAGTTTTGAGAAGGGTCATTAACATTCAAATGGTTCTTCAGACGATTGAACTACTTCTTGATCCCTTCTGCGGCCTTCTTCAGATGTAAAAATTCTGAGTGCGATGGCGTAAGCAGAGGTTTTTAACCCTGCATTATAGGCGTAAAAATAAAAACATCCGTTTACCCCGTCACACTCAGATTTTACACCTGAAGAAGGCCGAAAAATGGATCGGCCGAAACTTTGTGTTTACAACACAAACAACAAGGAGTTCAATCGCCTGAAGAACCATTTGAATGTTAGTTTGATCAGAGGCATAGCTGAAGGAGGAGGAGGAGGAGGAGGTCAATTTAAAACGCACCCCCACCCCCCCAGCTTTATAAGGAGTAGTTCACCTACTGCATTTCTACTGACACTATACAATAGCAAGAATATATTTGTACATACAAGAATTACATAAGTAATAATTCAGCCTTTGGGGTTGTTTTTCACCAATTAAGTGATAGTGCATGTCTATTTATTGCAAACTTTCCTTTTTTTCATCAAATCTTATTAAATGTTGGCAGAGGCCAACTCCCCAATCTCTAGCCACGTTAATGAGTTTGATGATCACAAATATTCAACAGGAGACATCAATGTCTTCTTGTTAAGAATCCTGGCTGCATGAAAGACACTCAAGTTGACAAATTAGCCATTTTCCGGCTAGAGCGGGCTGATTTATTTCCAACATAGCTGATAAAAATCTACTATAGCCAAAATTTGGTCATTTAAAAAAAAATAATTAGTAAGTTTAATAAAGGTAAATGTACAATAGTACATGGTGTATAGTTATTTTATTTGATAAGTGGGCTTTAAAATGAGTATATATAACATTTTTGGAAAGATCTAGCTGCTTTTAGCCATTTTGAGCCATAATAACAAAGCCTACTTGGCAACTGTGGACTAAGTGAAGGCCAGACAAGAGCTCCTCCCCTTAATGTACTGTGTGACTAGATTCAAATAATGACTAGAGATATTTGCATAGGTATTGTTTGCAGAGACCACTACCCACCCACACTGACTCTACTAGATCATCTACCACCTACACACACTTGGGTGGATAGCTTTACAGAGCTAGAAAGAGAGAGAGAGAGAGAAAAGGGCCACACCAGTGGAGCTAGAAGGCTGAAGATTTAAACATTTACTCCTTATTATGTATAGAAAAAAAAAATTGCCCCGAAATAGTTTTTTTTTTATTGTGGGTTCAATTTCCAATGTAAGTTTGTGTCCGGCAGCATTCATGCTTGTTTTTTTTATTTTGAAAACTTGAAATTTTTCAATAACAATATTAAAAATCTGGTTTCTAAAAGTAAATACGAGCCAACCACTGATTGAGAAAGAAAAAGGTTTTAAGTAATTCTTTCATTCCAAGACTTCATCTTGAAAATGCCATAGACAATGTTTTATTTACCTTCTCCCTGTTCAATTATATACACATACACAGGGGCAGAGCTGAGGGAGGGGCTGGGGGCAATTTGAAATCGCTCCCCCCCAGGCCCCTAAAAAGCCTTATGAATAGTAGTTCACCATCTGCATTTCTACTAACATTATACAACAACAAATCTCACTAAATGTTGGAGGGGGGGGGGGGTCCCTCAATCCCTGGCCGAGTCATAAAGACTTTAAAAATGGTACTCAAATGCCTCTCTGCTAAGCATTCAGCATAAAGAGTAAGATTGAGGAAGCCTGGAGAGGGATGGGCTCAGTCAGACTATCTCGCCCAAGACACACCCATGAAAATGGATGTTCCAACTGGAGAAAGGACCAAGGAAGATAAGAGGGTGAATAAGGATCCAAATAAACTAATAGATTGACAGCTAAGACAGTCTCGAGCCTCAAGTTTGAAACTGAGGGCCAAGGAGAAAAGATGAAAAGAGCAGCAAAGACACCACCAGGCCAGGGGCTTCCCTTGTCCTAAGTGCGGAAAGGTCTGCACCATTGCCTCCTTCAAGACCGCAGAAAAAAAACATCCTCGCAAGGGAGGAACAAGAACAACAATCCAGGACTTTCTTAGAAACCATCAACAAAAACTGTTATCATAGATTTCTTCAGTTTTTAAGTGATTCTGCTGCCTGGCTATGTATGTTTGTGTCATGTGTACAGACCATACCAATGGAGCTAGAGGGCTGGAAATTTAAACATTTACTCATGTCTAGAAAAACATTTTTGGGGTGCGGGAGAAGTAACTCATTCATTGGTCACCCCTTTTTTCCAACTTTTAAGTTTATTTGATATTTATCAGAAATCCAAGATAAAAATAAAGCATTCCAACTTTTGTTCAGACAATCGAATCTCTTTTCCCATCTGACCGTACTGCCCAACACTTAAGCGTTTTAAAGGTGGTGACTTGTGCCTTGAATTAGAGCCTAGAAGTGGACGACCATCAGTTGTCGATTATGATTGTTTAAAATGCAAGGTAGCTGAGAATCCAACCACCAGCACTGGAAAACTTTCAGAAGAGCTAAGGTCATGGAGGAATACCACCGTATGGAGAGCATTACAGAAGCTTCCAAACACATATAGGAACTCTAGATTGGATTAGAAAACAGGTCTGGTTAGTCACTCAATAGAAACCATCACATGATCAACATCTTTTGACAGCATGCTGTGCTGAGGGTGATCAATTAAAAAAATTGGTGTTGACCGATGATCAAAAAACATGCATATATGCTGCGTTGGGGGTGATCAAATGAAAAGTTGAAAAAAGGGGGTCATCAATGAATAAGTTACTTCTCTCGCTGTGCTGTTGGGCTGTGATCACTAAAAAAATAACATTTTCCCTACTCATTGAGGGGAGTGAGTGTGTTGGCATTCAATTTCAAGTTTCTACTATGAACAGTTAGGGCTGGGCGAAGTCCAGGTATATAGATAGCTATATATAAATGTCAGAACACTTGAATAACCTAAACCCAGCAATAAACCAGTGTTGTGGGTAGCAGTGATTAAAAATAGTAAAAAAGTCTTTTTAGGTAAGTGTGAATGCTGCCGGACACAATCTAAGGGACCAATTTAGCATAAATTTACATTGTAAATTGAACACCCTACTAAAAACTTATTTTTGTGAGGAATTTAATTTAATAGAAAAGAAAGAAAAAAAACAGAAATAATAAGGAATAAATGTTTGAATTTTCAGCCATCTAGAATCATTGGTGCGGCCTGTACACACGATAGATAAATAGATAGCCAGACAGAACCACTTAAAAACTGAAGAAACCTATGTTGACCGGTGGAGAGTTTTGTTTGGCAGTTGAGGGTTTCTAATAGTTTTGATAGACCACAATAAGCCAATCTACCTTTTCACTGAAATGGGGGAAGATCACAATGGGTTGAAGTTAACAACAATAATAACACGCAGCTGCATTTGCATCAAAGTGCCAACAGCATAATGCTGCAGCAAATATGTGCAGCAATTATGTTGCAAAGGATCAGCAGGATTAACTGGAGAAAAATAAATCAATGCTGAAGATGCGTAAACAAGGGGGAGGGAGAGTGGGGTGGAGGCGGTTGATGCAGTTGCGGCAACACAATGGGATGATTGAAACAACAACCGTGTGTGAGCGCACGAGTAGGACTGAGGGGTCAAAAGTGTCAAGCTATCCTAATCCACAAAGCAGATGCAGCAGAGGCTTGTCAGTTGGTACTTTTAGAGACCAAAATTGGGAAGATTTGGTACTGAACAAAACTATTTGGTTCCAAAAATAAAGATTTGGTACTGAAGGAAAATTTACAAAAGATAACAATCCCTTACACACGGATGATATGATACAACATTTTAATATACATGAACAATAGATTTTTTTAAAATATGTATTTTAAACCCTGCAAATTTGGTCTGATGATGGATTTGAAGTTATTTGATTATTTTGGTACTGAAGCTACTTAATTTGGACCAAAGACCATACAAGTTTTGTCTTGTACATCAAAAGACATCTGGCAACCCTGATGCACCTTGCCCTCGCCTCTCAAACCTCCTCCACCCTAACAACACTGTTCAATGAAAATAAAAAAAGCCGCTTATCAATACATGGAGGTGTGGGGCTGGGGGACATTAACCAATTGTTGCAGCTGGTGTTGGTTTTTCTAACAACTACAGATTCACAATCTCTTATCCGAAACCCTGGGGGACCAGACTCAGAATTTTTCAGATTTTGGAACGGTAGTATATACATAGGCTGTTTATCCTGTAATTACCAGTACTAAAACCCAAGTTTTCTAGAGGCCAAGTGATGTAAGGGTACAGTACAATTTCTGCTGTGAACCTTCGGAATATTCACACTGAGTGGGGTAAAGAAAGAATATAAAAAACAGACCAACTTGAAAACTGAAGAAACCTATATTGACAGTTTCTAATATTACAATTTATTTGTATAATTGAGAAATCTGTGGGTGTGGAGGGGTGCAACATGATTACTCGACAACTGGTCATCGTACAAAGTTGATATTCGCCAGATATATCAGTCAGCACACAAGGCAGTGCAGTGTCAAGTTTGAAGTTTTGTTGTATCAGCGCTTCAAGAAATCTAATAAAAATAAATAAAAAAATTAAAGATCACAGACCTTTTTTCAGAGTTTCTCATATTACCTCCCTTGACTTCAGCTCTTTTAAAATATCTAAATTGACAACACTGAAATAACGGAAATATTTTGAAGGTGTAGTTTCGTAGAGAAAATTATTTTACATGACAATTACGGCAGGCTGCGCCCACACACCATAAAGCCTTCCAAACATGCACCTTTGGAATGGGCATAGTGGTAAATGAAGTGGGTAAAGGCAGACCCTAAAAGTACTAGTATACTTTTTATTTCCAAGTGGCAGTGGCATACATTCATTTCTTCATCTAATCCTCTCAATCAAGATCTTCATTTTCTTTACCTACTAGATGGAAATCCGGCCTACCAGGTTGGTTTTCAGCTAGTTCCTGCAGAAGGCATAAATTGGGCCTTATATCGCTAACAGGCTTCCATACTATTAATTTCTTGCTATTTTAAATAGTACATTTTGCCAGCTGCTTTTTATCAGCAGTAGCAGAGACTATGAAGTAAATAAACACACTACACCCAAAAGTAGGTCATTGTCACTACATAATTAATGACTGCCTTTTTAGTCTTCCATATTTTAAAATTATGAACTTATTTTTTGGATTCTAGATTCACAGAAATCTTTGAAAAAATAGTTTGAAACCTTCTCCAGTGAAATATCTAAAGCATAGAACTGTTTTGTTGGGGTAAAACGTGATTTTCAGGGAGAAAAATTGTCTCAGCCACACGGGCAATTGCTAGTAAGACCCACTTCTGGCTTGCCAGACCTGTCGAAGCTTTGTTCCGCCTACAGAACCTGGTATTCCCTAATGGTCACGCATCTAGGTACTGACCAGGCCAGTCATTTGGTTTCTCAAATCCACAGCCATTCAATTTGATTTGGTCTCATCAACAGAAATAACTAAAGATTCAACAGTTCTGGCTAGTAACTCAATAGAAATGGTCACGTGACCAACCTCTTTTGGCAGCATGCCGAGTTGGGGGTGATCAATTAAAAAGTTGGGAAAAGAGGTGATCAATGAATAAGTTACTTCTCTTAACTTTTATTAGGTGAATTTAAAAAACAAGCATGAAATTTAGCATAAACTTACATTGTAAATTGAACCCCCTACACTAAAACCTTTTTTTTTTCTAGACATAATAAGTGATTGTTCAAATTTCCAGCCTTCTAGCTCTATTGGTGTCGCCTGTACATGCAATACATAGACAACCAGACCCACTTGAGAACTAAAACACTGAATAAAATCCCCAAAAGAACACAAAACTGAAACCTCCTTGAAGAGAATCGCCAACAACAATTAAGGATTTTGATTCAGAACATTTTATTTAAGCACTCCTCAATTACAACAGATGGAATGAAATATAGTTCCCAGTAAAAATGGCACAAGTTTAAAATTGGGAGGGGGGGGCACAAGTTAAAAACTAGGACAAAGATGGCACAAGTTAAATACTAGGACAAAAACGGCACCCTTAATTTAAATAGTTTGGTGTAGTTTGTTTTAAGCAAACTTCATAACCAGTATTAAAACAAAAGATTGGTATAGTTTTTCGAACCAGAAACCCTCAAAAAGGACAGTTGGTTTATTTATTTTATGCAAATAGATCTTTTTTTTTAGATTACTGCTTTTTTTCTCTAGTTTTTCACTTGTGCCATTTTTACAGAGATTAAAAAAAATACTCCAGCAGAGAACCTTCCATACAAAGAATTATAATAAGCCTTAAAAGATCAAAGAGATTCCAATCTGAAAATTAATTATTTCAATTAAATCGGCTTTTATCTCGAAAGTCTCCCTTCAGACATCGGAGGGGAAAAAAACCGATCTTTTCAAAATATTAATAAAAAATAGAACACTACATTAAAACAGGAAGTAGTGTTATTTGTATTTATGAGGCAAGAATTTAGGTCATAAGGTCAGATTTAGTATGCACCAAGAGTCGGAGAAGTAAATATTGATTGAACCAACCAGTTCTTTATTTAGATCTTATACTACTTAACCTCAAACATTCAGTAGGTTCTTCTTGTGCTGTTCTTCAAGAATTTTTGAGGAACAACCTCATTATCATTAACATTAACATTATTATTATTATTATTATTATTATTATTCCGATTCACCAGCATTCGTAGCAGCAGGTCTTTGGGAATAAAAGAGAAACACAGAATCGGGACAAGAATCTAGAACACTAGGACAACATCGAAAATAAAAACAGAAATATTGGAAAAGAAAGAAAGAAAAGAAAGAAAAGAAAAGAAAGAAAAAAAAAGATATTCTGCCAAGGTAATTTTAGAAAAATGAACCTACTTATATCCAAGAGAAGCCTTCCTAAATCCGTGGCTAACACAACTGAAACACTAATTACAGGTAAGTTTAAGGTAAAGAAAGTCTGCTCAGATAATCTAATGGTTAGCATGTCTGCCTCACACGCAGAAGGCCTTGGGTTCGATTCCCGGTATGAGTGAAGTGTGTGGAAAACTTTTCATTAGGACAAATTTCCCTGTGCACTCAGCAGCTAATTGAGTACACTCTAAGATATGGGATTAGGGTGGAGGTATCTCTTGACTGGATTTGTATCCTGCTAAGGGGATGGTCATAAAAACTTGTAGGAATAAAGTTCTGGTCTTGACTAAACTTGAGATGCATGCAACAGAAACCGGGTCTTCGTCACCGGGCTCCATACTCCATTGGGAGTTGTCTCTTAACTCTTTCCTCCCTAAGAGACAAATTTGATAAGTTCCATGCCTGCCTGCCTGACTCCCTTCAGCTAACAATGTGCCTTGTTCCCTGAAACTAATATAACAGCCTGTTGCTGACCAAAAAAATACAATGGGCAGTAAATAAATTGCTATGTCTCTTTTAATATTAAATGTACACTTACTAAATTGAGATTCTAAGGGATCCCCTACAGACCACGAATATGACTAATCAGAGCTGATTTAACATAGCACACCTGTAGTCGTGTTCAGGGAGTAAGCGCTTTTTAAAAATTTTTTATATCACACCCTGAGTTGTTTTCAGGGAAGAATGAATTACCTTATTTATTGTAAAGAAAGCTAGTTATGATCTTGTTTTTTTTATTAAGGTATAAACATTTATACTGATCGTTGTGGCCCAGGAGTAGAGATCTCGCCTCCGATTCTGTAGGTCGTTGGTTCAATCCATAGCCAAATCACACCAAAGACTTTTTTTTTTAAATGGTACAGCTCTGCTACTAGTAATAATCCTTCTCCTGCGTTCAGGATTTCCTCCTTGATAAAACACGTCTTTCCTCTCATTCCATAGCTTGTATAGCTCCTATATGCCCCCCCCATCAAGGGGGATAATTCCTTATGCCAGCGCCATCTACCGTGAAGCCTTCAAGGTCATTAACTCTAAACAGGCAATTATCATTCAATGCCTTTCTGCTAGACACACAGCAAAAAGAGCAGGATTGTGTGTTGGGCTATCTTGCCCAAGACACACCCGTAATGGATGCCCCAACAACACAGTAAGGAAAACCCTGTACTGAGTAACGGAACCAAGGACAAGCATTTATGGGTATCCTACTGTGCAGCAATAGTTAGCAAGCTAGTCTTGCAGACCATTACTATTGTAGCGAGATCTATCCTCACTAGGTGGCCTTGTGTCAGACTAAACTAAGTTTAGTATAAAGCTATAAGTATTTATGTTTTAGTAAGGTTCCTCTCTGCACTGAGGTTCTGTTCCTGGGGTGCAAGTATAATAAGTATCATTTTCCTTACAATAGATGCTAAGTGCTCCAATTTATTTGGTACTAGCAGAATGCCAAGTGTGTCTCAGGCTAAGAAGTAGCTATAAACGGCCTGGAATCATTGTGAACGAAGGCATATTCGGCGTAATGAAACACTATTGGATTCCCTGTAAAAAGTTATTTTTCAGGGAATCCAATAGTGCTTTCCGCTACGTTTATAGCAATCGGGTCTAATACATTCAAGTTCAAGCAATTTAGGTATACCTCAATTCGATTGATTGTTTTGTTTTGTTTAACGGCACATCAACCCTTGGTGGGTCATTTAGTGCCAAATTCAGTATGGGAGGGGGGAGATCCCGTCACTAGAGACTTGAGGGGGGAGAATCCCAAATCCCTGTCACTGTGACAAATGCCACGAGGACTGGGATAAGCTGGTCAGTGGTCAAAAGCTTCTCAGGACGAATCCCGAGCATGCTAATGGTGATCGCCTCTCGACCAGCTGGCCAAGATATCCTGTGCAACTTCTCCCAGATATCCAAAGATACCCGTGCATGACACAAGAACCCCCGAAGGGCCTTGGTTCTCTGAACTTCGAGGCCATGGCAGTTTTGAAGAACAGATACTACACTTTGATCTTAGCCAAAAGGCTGTGAGCGTCCACCTCAATTCGAAACCTACATTTGGGAGGAGAAGACAGACATGCGTACACATAAACTTTCTCAAATATATATTAGATTCAGGAATTCACAACTAGGTTGTTGTTCAAGTTAAGGAGTGTTTGGAATCAATTGTGTCTGCTGGAAAAAGCAGAATGGACAATTCCAAAGAGTGATGCTAGAAAAATTCAAACCATCACCTTCAGTCGTTTTGTAGAGTGAGAAGATCTTGAATCAGTTGGCTGGGATTCTAACAAATACAAGAAAACCTTTGAAGCAGGGTTTTTTTTATCCCATATCTTGATAAATATTCAACCAACAAATGAGTTGTCTACCGTAGGACGGGCAAACTAACCAAAATATGGTTTTGAGAAAATGAGCTCCAAAGTTTGAAGACTTTAAAAAACACAATACCGACCACATTTTTGATGGGTTCGATTTTCATAAACATTTGTATGATACCTCAGTATATTGTGTAGAATATGACTAATATTGTTTTTACAGGATATTACAGAAAAATTCCGAAAAATCATGCATTAGCAACCAGCAATTACCATTAGGGCTTTGCACGTGGTGAAAGATCACGTGGTAAACAATGTCAAAACAGAGGCGAACTGGAAACTTGCTGATTATACCACTAGATATTGCAGGGATGGCCGAATATTTTACCATAGAAAACGCATTTTTAGAACAGTTTGCCTCTCCTACGGTAGAGACCTCAAATCACACTGACAGGATTACAATGAAAACTGCTGCTATTTTAAACATTCTTTTAAAAAGACACTTAAACTATTGAAACGTTATCCTCTAAACTCCTAGAAATCAGGAGACACATCATTCAGCATTCTTAGAGAAATCAAAAAGATCCAATGTATGTACTACATGACCTATACAAATATACAACACTCAAATTATATCCTCTCTCCCCCCTTAGGATATCAAATTTATAAAAGTAACTATCTACTTGGACCACTCAGTATATTCAAAAAGAAAACCACAAAACTCGTCCGCCACCAACTCATCAAGTCCTAAAGATCAGAAATTTGATAACGGAAAGAGCAGCATTGCCGACTCTTAAAATTTTTATATCCAAAATTGAGGCAAAAATTATATCTAAATTCTCCAGAAAATTATCTGAAAATACATTACGTATTATTAAGTCTGCATTTACTGCATGCTATATCGAAATATAGATAATAACAATAATAGATAATATTTAATTATAAGTATATTAAATTCATTATGCTACTTACATTTCTTAGCGTCAGTTACAAATTTCGCATTCAAAATACTCAATTACCTCCCATATATTTTTTTACCTCCTTAGGATTTGTTATGTCTTTCATCAGAAATATGAAAAATACCATGTAAAATTTTTGATGATTGGTAAAGTTCAGGGCCCAAACTTTATCTGATGATATCTGAGCATCATTAAAAATGATCTAAATTTATATCCTATATCTAAAAACAATTTCTTCTATCTGTGCACAACAAAAAGTATCTAAGTTGGCAACATTGGGAAAGAAATGAATAATCTAAATTCAATAGGATGTTGAGTAGAGGGAAGCTAAAAGTATGACTTTTATAACAGATGGAGGTGATCAATGAATTCTCTCGCCTTTTGTTGAATCACTAAAAAAGCGTGAACGCTGCCGGACACAACCTAAGTGACCAATTTAGCATCATAAACTTACATTGCAAATTGAACCCTCCCACTACAAAGCTATTTGGGGGTAAATTTTAAAAAATGTTTTTTTTCTAGACATAAGGAGTAACTGTTTGAATTTTCAACCCTCTAGCAACACATAGATAGATAGCCAGCCAGACCAATTTAAAAATTGTCACCATAGGTTTCTTCAGTTTCTAATAAGAGAAATGTCAGCCGAGGCGGATTCCAATCTGGCTTCAGATTGAAATAACAATCCAAATTTCTTAACAGCAAATTCTTCCTCTAGAACTTGGCAGCTTAAGACCAGCCAGGAGAAGAAATGTGACACCTTTGACACAGAAGAATGCCTACAGAACATCATGGGCATCAAATGGAAGGACTATATGTCAAATAAAGATGTCATGGACAGATCACAACACTTTTCCATATCAACCACGGGTTGGGGCATGTCTTCAGGCTCCCCCACAATGAGACCTGGCGACACCACGCGTTGGGGGAGCCTGAAGACATTCCCCATAATAAGACTTGCAAATCAAGCCGTTAAATGGACGCCAAAAAGGTTAGATAAAGAGAGGACAGTCCAAGATGAGCTGCCGTTAACAGACCTTGGAGAGGGACCTCCAAACGGTCAAGGAAAGGTGGAACGACACTAGCAGACCGACTGATGTCTCTACACAGAGCACCTTGTCTGTTTCATGTGTCGCACTGACACAAGAGTAACCAAGTACGAGTCTCCTCAGAGTCAAAAGTGAAGATGTAAAGCAACTTCATAAAGAACAAAGCTACTGAATACATGTAGTATTACAGTTCTGGATAGTCACTCAATAGCAGGGCTTGAAATTAATGTTGTCCAGGGGATGGCAAAAATGTGTTCAGGACGAATAGATATCTTCCCCGGGACGGATGTGATTTTTTTTTTTTTTTTTTTTAAGAGACAACTACCATGATTGGTCATGATTTCTAATCACTGTAGGGGAATGTTAATTTTAATCCCATAAATTTGGTGAGGATTGTTCTTGTCATTCTTGTTGAAAAACAAAGTCAACTCCATGTTTGGACTGGAGTTTGACAATAATTTATTTCCTCACCATTTTAATGGTGTTTTTATTATGCTACAAACAACTATTGATGATAATAACAAAGTAAAGAAACAACATTTTGATTTTGGGACCATTTACATTTCCTTTGGTTCAAAAACAAAAAAACGTTTAAGTGTTTAAATTCAGTTCTAGCTCCATTGGTGTGGCCTGTACACACAATAGATAGCCAGCCAGACCCACTTAAAAACTGAAGAAACCTATGTTGATATTGCTATTTGATTTTAGAAATTTTAAATTGTGGTGTGGTTCAGTCAAACTATTTTCCGTGTCTTTGTTGCTCATTTTTCCACGTGTACCCCCCCCCCCAAATGTAGAAACTGGTTCCTGCGATGCATGATCCTTTCACCTTGAGAAAAAGTCACACCCCCCCACTTGTGAAATGTTGCAACCGTTAGCATAGGTTTCTTCAGTTTTCAAGTGTGTCTGGCTGGCTATCCTTTTATGTATGTATGTGTCATGAATACAGGCCACACCAATGGAGCTAGATGGCTGGAAATTTTAATACTCCTTATTAGGTCTAAAACACAAAAAAA
>VCCN01005933.1:1686790-1698058 GCA_006491835.1 Architeuthis dux | reverse complement strand
AGCCACGAATACATCGATCGCTGCTAGAATCCTTTTTTGTGGGATCAACACGCTCACTTCATCAGTGCTAATACCACGAATACATCATCTGTTGCAAGAATCCTTTTTTTGTGGGGTCACTCATTGCCTTTGACATGTCTGTAAGTCTACTACCCCACCCCTACAGAAATGTCAAAGGCAATGATGAAGTGAGCGTGTTAACACAAATCACGAAATATATGTATTGGCAAACTTGATTTCTTTTTCTTTTTAGTATCATTATTATTATATATATAATCTGTAGTAATCAAAATGCAACACAATACTGCATAAGAATCACAGTATACCTTTATTTTCGGAGAATGCTCGATACTTACGGTAGAGCGGATATTTTATAAATGGGTTTTTATTGTTCCATGACAAACAGTACAGTTGCATTCGCAATTAAGATTTTTCAAATGGACGCAGACTAGTTTGATGAAGAGTCCCTTATACCAATTCTATGCCCAGCTTCTTTTCTCCCGGCTTGTTGTAATTGGCTGATGGTTGTTAATTTCTAGGCACGTGGAAATCTGGGGTTGTTATAGGCGTGGCTTATTTTCCGTCCCTTACATTTTTCGTATATTTATTTGTCGCTGACCTTATCATTCTTAACTTCTTTCATATAATGTATTATCCTGTTGTTTATCTCAGTCATTGCGTACTACCCTTCTAAGTGGCGCCAGCCGTTCTGATGTTATCTGTTTAGTATTTTTCACCTCCGTGGGGCTTAATTTCGATATCTGTATTATTCAAAGCAACTATCTTTATCGTTATTATTCTCAATTTTTTTTTTTTAATTCCTAGGTTTTAAATTTTTTAATTTGTAATTTGCCTCGTTATCCTTACTGCCACCATACTCATCAATTATCACGATCATTATTGGTCGACCCGTATTCCTGCTTACGTTAAACCTTATTTATATCTCCGTCCTTAGTTAATATATATCTATAAAATATACTATTTTGTATATTTATCTCCTCTTATTCTTACATCTGCTCGTTAGTTTATTGATATTATAACTTTTATCATTTGTTCTGTACATATTACTGTTTTTAACATACTGTAGTGAGAATAATTTATTATGCCTACAAGCAACAGCAATTTCCGATCTAGAATTAAGAAGTTTATCCCTTTCCTTATATGTTATTATTTTTAATTTCTCTTCTAGCCGCAAATTACATCTCGAGTTGAGGCTGTTACATGTTTCTGCCTCTTTTAAGACTGTCCAGCTAACTAGTGGTGTTTTGTTTTTTTCCTTCAATTTCCAATAATATATCGACAGTGCTGTATCCGTTTTTCTAAACTCGTTTTTAAAGGAAACCTTATGATTCGCTAACCTGGCTTTGAACTCTGGTTTTGTTTTGTCTTTCTGGTTCTCTAAGGTCGAAATCTTTGTCAAATATATCATTTGTTTAGTTAGGCACTTATTTTCTAGGACGCACTGATCTGGTTGTTTACAGTTGCAATTTCTTACTTTGTCAGTTCTCTCAGTTTTATTCATAATTTGTTTCCTTGGTGTGGTTATTATGGTTGGATATACTCTTTCCTAAATTATCCACACATGAATATCCGAACTTAATATTATTAGAGTTTAGTATTTTGTGTAGTTTGTTATTACTGGGGAAGTTTCTTTTAATTATTTCTATGAATAGTTACCCAACATTGGTTTTAAAATGTTTATTAAATGGAGGTGTGAACCATGTGATTTTCCTACTTCTGTTTCTCTTGCTTCTGTTGTTATTGTGACCGTTTGTATTCATATGTTCTTGGTTGTATTCTAATTTATACTTGCTATATCCGCTATGTTCTTATGCTTTCTGGTTACTATAATATGTTTGTTAAATACGTTTTTTATTGGATGGATCGTTGATTAGCCTACTATTAATTGAATACGGGATTTGCCTAATTACAGAGGGCGGGTGATTACGTATTTATTTACGTATGTAGGTGTATTATTAGGTTTCGCATAATTCTCGTATGATTTTGTTTTTAGATTTAGTGTTATGTCTAGAAAATTTACGATTTTCTTATTTGTTAGTACTACAATCCTGTCATTTCTATATCTTCCTGTTATTGGTCAAATTATACAAGATATATAGTCCTACGAGATCTGATATTTGAGCGCTGTCATAGGCTCCCATGGCGACATCGAACTCGGGGGCATTTCTTTTCACCCATTGTTTGTTATTATGAACAGGACAGTTTTTCTGCAATGCATTATAGTGTCGATCTCATATTGTTCTATATCATTGCATGTATCTGCCATGATCAGTGTGTTTTGAAGTGTTTGTTTCGTCATAGATGGATAAAATTCCACAATATATATATATATATTCTTATCAGGTAAGGTGGCTTGTTTAGGCCAGTGCCTGCTCCTCCGTGATTTAACGGAACGATACCCTCAACATACCAGTAGGGGTTGAGGAGTAGTATAAATATGGCTGTATCGTTCCGTTTTTCAAAGCAGATATTGGCGCAACACGGTCTTTCTCTCTAAATATAACGTCGTGCCAGACGAAGCAAAGTTTATTGAATACCAAAAGACTTATTTTATTACAGAAAAAGACTTATTTTAGCATGTTTTAGAAAAGGATCAACCTGGATCAGAGAACAGTCCATAGTAAAAGACATCATAGAAATAATGGAGATGGGCTAGACAAACATGGAGATGGGCTAGACACCTAGCAAGAAGAAAGGATAACAGATAGGGCAAACGGTTAACAGATTGGTGCCCTAGAGACAGCAAACACAGTAGGAGAAGACCCGACATAGGATGGAGAGATGAGATTTGCCGGTAAGAAATGACAGTCACAGACGACATGGAAGGAGCTGGGAAAGGCCTTTGTCCAGCAGTGGACTTATGATAGCTGATGATAATGATGATGATGAAGATGATTTTTTAGCAGAGGTATGGCCCATTTTTTTTCGTGTGTGACGTCACATGATAGACTCGCTGTTCATTGGCTGGATTAGCTGGAGCCATCCTGGATGCTTAGATTAGGTTTTCCGCGAAAGACTGTTGCAATATTTCACTTTTATCTTTTAATGAGAGAATCGAGAAGAAAAAGAAGAAGCACTGGGAAAAGAACGATCGACGAAGAAGAGAAAAGAAGGAGATAGTGACTGAGGCTTTAACAAGAGAGAAATAAAGAAAGGAAGAAAGAAAGAAGGAAATAATGAAAGAAAGGAAAAAAGCAAGAGAGAAACAACGCAACAAGTGCTGATTAAACGCCATAGTGATGTCACGCTAACAACAACCAATCACAAGCCAGCAGCATCGTACAGACCGTCTGATATTTAATACGATGACATTCCATAGCAGCGTCATAATGGCCGATGATGCGGACTCTAAACTAGATAAGTCATTCAAAGCTGACAAGCAAATTCTGGTAAATCAGACAGGCAGAAACAAACAACGAAATATGTCGGTTCTCTCAGACAACAACATTCAGATAATCGGAGGAAAAAAAAGCTTGTTTTTTCCGAGAAAGCGTTGGGTGTATTTTCTTCTTTTCCTTTGTACAACCAAGAAGTAAAAAAACCCCAAAAAACTCTGACTTGAAAAAATGTTATAGCGTCATGGTCGATTTATAAAAATTTGCTTTGTGTAGCAGCCATGGGCAAACTGCGGCCCGCGGGCCACATTCGGCCCTTTTGACTTTCTGAATGGCACACTTAATTCCATGAGGAAAATAAGGTTTTATTAAAATTTCATCTAAGAAAAATGGGAACCTTTTTGGAGGAAATCAGAGAATTCCAGGATGAGTGGACAAATGATTAATTCTTTGTTGCAGTAAAAAAAAACAGACCAAGGTGTCTAATATGTTCTGAATCCCCCTCCGCATTTAAAGAATTTAACGTTAAGCGTCATTACACAACTAAACATTCCCGGTTTGATAAATTTAAAGGAAATATTAGAAAGCTTAAAATTGAAACACTAAAGAAACAGATCGGTAGCCTAAATACGCTTTTTTTTTCAAAAAGGCAAACGGGGCTCAGCGAAATGGTGCATGCAAGCTATGTTGTTAGAAAAAAAAGTGCCTAACATTCTAAAGATTATTCTGACGGTGAATTTGTGAATTTGTGGCCCGGTTTATGATTAGCAATATCTCATGCGGCCCGCTGCTCGAAAAAGGTTTCCCATACCTGTACTGTAGATATTTACTTAGCTTAGTCTAGACTGGCACACAACCTAAATATTTGGGCACCCAGCAAAGATCGAACTCATTACATGATAGAATAGGCTTCAGAACTATCTTTCTAATCACTACTTTACGCTAAAGACAGCTGCTCTACTGTATGTAAAAATAATGGGTACACATACATCAATGGGGTCCAAAGATTTAAGACAAAAGGTTATTCCCTCATTAAGATTTTCAGCAAAAAGGACGATGCTTTTTAAACGGAAGAAACATTCTCACAAAATCATAATACAATTAAATATGGTCAATACTTCACAGAACTAATTGTTTTTACTGGTCTTTAACACTATTCACTCCGCGGGGCGTTCAAATACAAAAAGAAATCAAATGTTCCCATTTTGTATCTGATGGGCTTAAAAAGTTACAGTTTTAGGTCCAAAACTATGGATTGTGGAATTAATTCATGAGGGGAATATATATATTTATATATCGTTCGAAAGGGAATCCTATCAGCTTCCCGACGCTGTATATTATCTATTTGTATCTGTTGGGTATGAAAATGGACGTATATACATATATATACATTCTTAGAAAGGTAATTCTACCAGCTCTCGAATAGTGTAACTTGTAAATTTTAATGTGTTGGGCTTAAAGAATTACAGCCGAAAATGTGAAGCTAAGTATTCAGCAGTTTACGAGAAAACTTCAAGTACCCAGTCCAAAGTCTATGGATTGTGGAATTAATTCCCAATGGAGAACTAAATCCACAATTTTGTCTATAAAGTATGCTTGACACTTCCTTGTAAAATCCTGAAATACCTATAAATTAATATTTTGGGGTAAAATAATGTGGAATTTTGAATTCCTCATGTCTTAAACCCATGATTTAGCCCTTTAATGTACTCAGATATGTCAACCGGGAGACGAGATATGAAATTCTGTTTTGTTGGTGTATGCTGGCGACCATTTTGTTTTATGCAAATGAGGTAGTTCTTCCCAACTTTTTTCTTGGGAACATCTTTTTTTCTGAAAGAGAACATCCTAAGGAACATTTTGGTACCCCAAAAGTAGAATCATGGGGGTTGGGGTGCACGGTATCTATTGGGCTTAAAAAGTTACAGATTACAACGTGAAGCTAAGTATTCAGCATTACAACGTGAAGCTAAGTATTCAGCATTACAACGTGAAGCTAAGTATTCAGCATTTTACTATAAAGTATGCTTGACACATAGTCCAAATTCTATGGATCGTAGAATTAATGTTTGATTGTGGTATATACATATATATATATAGTTAGAAAGGGAATTCTATCAGCTTTCCAACGGTGTATGTTCCCAATATGTATCTGTTGGGCTTAAAGAGTTACAGCCTAAAAGTATTCAGCATTTTACGATGAAAACTTCAACTACCCTAAAAGTAGAATCATGGAATCAGAACTATTTACACTGGCATAATGAATCGCTACTCCTATGTCCTCTTTAAATGCAAGAACCACGTCACACCCTTTTGTACTTGCATATTCTCTCTTTTAAAACGTGTCGTGTTTATTCGCTCAGGAGCATGTCTATTTACTTCATGTAGTTTGTTTTTGTACATCTTTGCTACGTCTACAAGTTTAACATATGGCATGGAATCCCCACTTTCTAACCTAATCTCTTCAATATTTGCTACAAGCTCAGCAAGGGCAATACTCTCTTGGCGACATTGTTTATGATAAACGGCATCAATTGCTCGCATGTCACCTTCAGCTAACTTTGCCAGTAATTTACTGTCTTGAAGCTCTGTTGCAGCTGTCCAGTCATTAGCATCTACAGAGAAAGACATTGCCTCATGCATAACCCCTCCTCTTCATCACAAAAGAAACAGACTTTTTCAGAATCAAGCATTTAGTCTTCGCTTCTGACTCTCTATACAGCATCTCTAAAAGTTGGCCGCCCTTAAAGTTCATAGAAAAACTGGCAATAACTCTTTTCTTAATCTGGATGGTTTTTAGATATGATTTAACCTGGTTTCCAAGATTCTACCCAACATAAATAAATAAAATTTGGTCTGAAAATTATCACATTCTTTTCTGAAATAGGCAAGACCCAGAGTGGCCCCCCTTTCTATCAAGTTAGTACATCATATAGTTATTCTAAACTTAAAATGAGACTTTATTCAAAACGTGAACAGTTGTCCTAAAATAAGGGTCTTAGCAGCTGGACTATAAACCCTTTGGACGCGTGAACGCAGGAGAAATAACAAACGAATCGTCAAAGGGATACGGCTGTACAACCCCAACCCCACGGAGATACGGCTGTACAACCCCAACCCCCACGGAGATACGGCTGTACAACCCCAAAGATTATCACACTTAGAGGATGTTCACCCAGCTTTTTTACTTTGCAGAAAATAAACAAATCACAGACATGACACAAAACATTTTTTGTTTAATAGCTGAACATTCTAGCTTCATCAAATATAATTCAAACAAACTAGATTACATTATTTGAATTAATGGCATATCGTTTCCTGATAAAGTAGAGTAAAGATTATGGAATCACTCAATGTTGAGGTAGAATTATGGAATCACGTTGTAATTTGCATTTCTAAAACAAATACCAGCTCAAATCTAAGTCTGCAGTTAAACGGGAGTGCTTGCAGACCTTAATGAGCTGTTGGTCTAATTGAAAGGAAACATGGCTCCAACAAGAGAGCTGTCAATTGAAACAATGGAAAGGATTATAAAACTCGTTCGAAAAGGAAATCCATCATGGAGTGTGGCAAAATATGTTGGTTGTTCCCAGTCGACTGTGTCTAAAATTTGGTGCAAGTATAAACAAAATGAGAAGGTTATAAAACGAAAACATACGGGTAGACCATGGAAGACGTCAAAGCGTCAGGATAGAAAACTTAAAGACTTGACTATCCTGACGCCTTGAATAATGAAAATGCACAACAACAGTTTTGCGACAGAACTATAAGAAATCGTCTGAATAAAAAGGGATTTACTTATAGAAAAGTCAAAAGATAAAACAGCACTAACACCTAAACAGAAGAAAACAAGGTTACAATGGGCTAAAAAGAAGCAATCATGGAGTGTGGATCGTTGGATGAAAGTGATATGAAAGTGATGAATCACGAATCTGCATTGGCCGAGCTGCAACTGAAACATATAAGGATGACAGTCTGAAAAAGACAAGAGAATTTCCCCACTCATTTATGATATTCGGTTGCATGTCAGGTAAAGGACATGGGGAGATGGCAATCATTACCTCAACAGTCAATACACAGGTGCAAATTGAGATTTGGGAAATCTTTCTCATTCCATCGATAGAAAATAGACAATTTCAGAATGATAATGCAAAGCGTGTTGAAGCTTTTCTTCTGGAAAGGTATATCAGCTCAATGACATGGCCAGCAAACAGTCCTTATCTAAATCCGATTGACAATTTATGGTGGAAAGTGAAAAGAATGGTCGATCCTACAAAACAGATATGTCAACCGCTATTAGAAAAGGTTTGAACCAGATTAATGGATATTATTGTTTTTCATTAATGAAGTCCAGACCCCAACTAAGTCTGGCCTTCATAAAAGCTCGAAGAACAACAAAATACTAATGGTGTATGTTTTGTTGTAATTCTTTTCTCAGCATTGATTGATTCCATAATGTTTCCCCCCTACTTGATCTGGGAACAACAATATACCATTAATTTAAATAATGTTATCTAGTTTGTTTGAGATATATTTCAGGAAGCCAGAATGTTCAGCTATTAAACGAAACTTGTTTTGTGTCATATCAGTGATTTGTTTATTTACTGCGAAGTAAAAAACAAAAATTGGGTGAATATCCTCTAAGTGTGCTGATTCCATCATTTTTGCCATGGGGTTGTAATCTCTGATGTTCTGGTCAATTATATATTGAAGCTGCGTAAACTAGGTCACTACGTATACCTAAACTATTTCGATCATTTAAAACTGTATTTCTGAACATTTCAATACATTTAACTACAAAGCATATAAATCAATTACGGAACAAATGAAAGCAGAAAACTTGGCCATTTGGAACTGTATTTTATTACATTTAACTACAAAGCCTAAATCCTAAGCCTAAATCTAACCCTAACGTATATCACGTTTGGGTTAGATTTAGGCTTAGTGTTTAGGGTAAGTGTTTAGTGTTAGGGTTAGTGCTTAAGGTTAGTGTTTAGGGTTCGGGTTAGTGTTTACGGTTAGAGTTCAGGGTTTCAGTGTTTAGGATCAGGTTTAGGGTTAGTCTTACGTCAGCTAGACTTTTATAAACTAATGGTTATTATTATTTTGACTAGTTTTTACCTTCATTCTAATTTTAGCTGTTTTTTTTATGGATATTCACCGACAACAATCCACCGACAACAATCCACCGACAACAATTCACCGACGGCAAATTACCGACATACAATTCATCGACATATTATTACCAACTTTTTAATTCGGGCCACTGTTTCTATGGCAACGAATAACAACGCAATCAGTATTAAAAAGTGAGCCTTCGGTGAGAACCGAACTCAGACCCTCATTGCCAGAGGGAGACTAGTTTACGCCTAGCTGCTTTTACCAATCGACCACGAAGACTTCATGGATTAGCTGAAGCTGATTTACACTTATAAACTCACTCCCTACAACCGACTCTGCGCCATATTTATGTTGTTTTACATTTGGGACCTAATAGTCATTTATAAATCAATCTTTATTATTATTGGATAAAGTATTGTAACACACCACTTTTTATTAAATTTGACTAGTTTTACCTTCATCCTAATTTTAATTGTTTTTAATGTTTTTAAAATACAATAAAACTAGAGATGTTTGGTTTGAAAACGTAGTCGTTGCTTTTTTAAAAATAGAATATATTTAAAAAGTCTATTTTAGGGGTAAATGTTAAAAAAACCAACAAACATCTTATCACTTTTAAAAATGTATATCTTTATATTAATGTTTTATTTATATCTTTATATTAATGTGAATAAAATGTTGTCTTAACTTTTCCAGTTTAAATAAAAGTGTTTATTTGTGAATTGTACATCTCGTTAAATTGTTAACGGGAAATTGCTATCGGTAAAGTGTTGTCGGTGAATTGTTGTCGGTGAATCGTTTGCTGGCTCCCGTTTTTGTCGGTGAATCGTTGCCGGCTCCCGTTTTTTATACAATTTATTATTTCGGGCCATTCTATGGCAACGAATAACTAAAATTAGGATGAAGGTAAAAACTAGTCAAATTTAATAAAAAGTGGTAGTCTATAGTTGTTTCTATTCTAGGCCCAATGCACAATGTTTATGCTTGGTACTCTGTGATTATGTTACTTAACAGAGGATGCAGAAAAATACCCAGCAGACTATCTGTTTCACTGATTTTTTAAAATTAGGTACTATTTTCTGCTTATTGTGTTTCAATGTTCCCGTACCAAAAAGCTTGGCATTTCTTTCTTATCTTATTTCATTGTCCGTATCACGTTTGTTCCAACTGTTACATTAAAGAACTAGTAAGCACTTGGAGAACACATACCTCTGTCAATACCAATGCAAATCATTTCACAAATATTTACGATAGGGGGAGGTAACTGTAAACATTCCTGGATCTGCCCAAACATTTGATCAATTCGTTCTTAGCCCATGGCCCACCCTTCCACACAATGTCATTGAAATTCATTGATAAATCTTGGGATATTTCTTGGAAAACATAAGTGAATACATGAATGTATGAAAAATAGTTTTAAATATTTCTCAATTGAAAAAGATTTTCCTGGATTCACCCCAAAATTTAACCAATTCTTCCTTACCCCATAGCCTGAGAACTTTAGGAGATATTGTGTGGAGATATAGCTACGACACAGGGAAGGTAACTGTAAACATTCATGGATCTGCGCCAAAATTTAATCACCTTTTCCATGGCCAATTGCTCACACTTTCACAAAATTACATTGCAATTCATTGAGAACTTTTGGAAATATTGAGTGGTGTGGATATATAGCTACAATAGAGGGGAAGAAACATTCCTGGATCCGCCTCAAAATTTAATCGTTGAAATTCATCTTTTTGGGAGATATTGTGTGGACAAACAGACAGACAGACAGACACGAGTAAATACATATGAGTGGGCGCGCATGATAAGTGCCCAACACGCCTCTTTTTGCGAAAATACTTTTATGTTGGATTTCAATCCTACCCCCATCATTTGCGATCAAAATCACACTAGAAATAGGTTTTATTGTCGCCTGGGGATGGTGAATGCGAACCTTTTCATTGCTTATTTTGGTGAAGGTTCTTCTTTTTACCCATCAATTTGAAAAAAAAGAAAACGGTATTTGAGTACCTCGGCCTCAATGACCCTGGCTGTTTTGACACCAGATAATCGTAAATTAAGGGTTCAATTGTGGGGACTATTTTGTTGTGGGTTGTGGGCTGTTATTTCAACACAATCGCTAGTTTTGTTTCTGTTAAAACTCTGGTGAAAATCGCGTGTCATTTTCCGACCAAGTTTCACGCGCGATATTTTCGGTATTTTTAAAGTTAAGATGCTCATTTTAGTTTTGTTTTGAAACTTTAATACTCAGTTTTTTATTTTAATATGCATACAATGTTCCTACAAATACTTATAGCGTGAATGAGTACAACATGGGTGATTTTGTGGTTTTGTTTGTAGAAAAGAAAAACCCGTAGAAATCTCACTTCATGCATTGCAACTTTGTAAGTATTCAATATTCAATGTGATATACATCAGAATCATGATGCAGAGTGTTCAAGCATCAAAATAAAAAAGAGCATTGTAGCTTGTATATAGTCTGCATATCACGAGTAAGATTTCGTCAAACTTTGAACGTGACCTTCTCAAGTTTTTAAAAATGGCTTTCTATCATGCACACCCACTCACATACCTCTTCCAACCTCGTTGGTAGAAGTAAATTAACTAATGGTGTAGTAACGAATTTGTACATCAATGTCTGACACAGGGCCAAATGAAATGGAGGCTTTGATGATTGTGTTGAGACAATTTTCAATGGAGGACGGCCTGCCTGTCTTAAAGATCGGTATTAAAAATCCTGGATTTTACCCAGGCTCCAACACCGACATTGCCACCAGAATAAGAT
>VCCN01005933.1:1656996-1667095 GCA_006491835.1 Architeuthis dux | reverse complement strand
GTCAGTCTAGTATCTGTGCATTGTGATGCGATTTCCAAACCCCTATCATTTCTTCAATTTAACAAGTACATGTTCGTATGCACAAACATTATTCCCCAAACAGAATTAACCAGAACCTTTTATTAATTGCAAAACTTACCAGTCTCTGAATTCTGGATTGTCTCTTGTTGCCTATCAAAAATCAGAAAAAATAATATAAATATAACAGAAAAATGAAACAGTAAATCATATAATAAGCGAATGAAGCAAATTAGAAGAAGTATAAAATAGACACAACTGGGTAGGAACGGTGATTCGATGGGCATTGTGCAAATGACCTGCATTTAACGAAGTAAACAAATGGTATAAGCCAGAACTTGTCCTGGAGAATAGAAAAAGTAAAATTCTCTGGAAATTCAAACGAATCCCACAATCCGGGCCAATGTAAGAATATAATGTAAGAATATGGCGTGTGAATTGTTTTTGCGTGTGTGTTGACCTGCCTGTTTGTGTAGCTAGCAGGGATTGGCATATTTGGGATGACCGATAAAAAACGTCAGCCTGGGAATTTTAATTGTTTTCAGGTGTCTCAAGGTGGTGCGAATAAGAAATATAGTCCTAATTATGTCTGACAGGACAATGTAGAGGGCAACTCAATAAATTGCAGGCGCTTTGTACATCAAGGCAGTTAGAGGTAAACATCGTTGTTTATAAACACTAAAGGAGAAATATTTTTCTACACGGCGTGTCTCCTTTTGTCTCATTGGTTCCAGTTCCACGGATTACACAACAAATGTAGTTTTCGTCAACAGCACTTCTATTTTCCTGCTGCATCTGACTCCACAGGAGATCTCCAAGAAGCAGTCCTCGAAGAAAGTTGGCAACGCAATACCAGGAGACCTGATGTCGTAAAGAAAGACAAGAAGATCTGTCTAATAGTGAATGTCACCGTTTCGGCAGCCCGGGGTGGGGGGATAATAAAAGTTAAATATCAGAACCTTGTCAGAGTATTACCGTTACTGCTGATAACCACAACTGTAATACTGATTGTGTTAAGAGCATCAGTGACAGCAAAGTAGTTTTAATAATAATAAAAAAGTGTTTCAGTCAACTTACTCCGGTGAGAAGACTTCTTGGAAAGAAACTTTCATCTTATAAGCATCGTGTTTCCAGATGATCGAATCAAGAAGAGCAACTGCAAGAAATACAGAAATGTAAAAAGAAGAGGTTAGATATAGACACGCGCACGGGCGTTTATATACATACAGAAACATATGCGTATACAAACTCATGTACGTATACACCCGCATGCAAATGATATATATACAAATATAGGTTTAATATTATGCCTTGGTTTCACGAACGAAGATTGGGGGGGGGGTCCACGACTGTTGCAGACTCTCAGGTGACCAGTGAAGCCGATGCGAGAGAGACAGGCCTTCATGTAAGATTGACGCAATAGTTCCCAATGCCATCGTTTGCATAATGTTATGAACATCTTAGAAGTGTCTGTGGAATTTACTCATTTCTTTATTGTTTGTGAAAAATGTTAACTGCAGTACGTCGTTTACCAACCTATGGGGAATGTCAAAAGTACGGGAAATGGGTTCCAGATGAACCTATTGAAAGAAACATCATCCATCAGCCGATCCTGTTGTTGTACATTTATGATAACCGCCAGCGAAGCGACGGGTCATGGAACAGTATTTAATGAACAATTCTTTATTTCAGTTTTCATGACTGAAAAAAGAAGTCAAGTTGTTTCTCTTTCCCTCGTAAACTATGGACTTTCTTCCGCTGCTTTTGCGCACAAAACGATCCTAAAACAGATCTGGTCTGATGACCGGTTATTCGATCATCAGACAGCACCAGCCAATTGCACTAAAAGGGAAAACGTCAGGGTTACGTCCTGATGTCCGTGGCGATTCCCACATTAAAATGCAACTTAGAGTCGCGTGCGTATTAGGTGGCTATACGGGTTATCCTACAATAGTGTACTGATCTTGTGACCATTGCTCCACTGTAAGGTGCTCCAGTTGATATTTAGTAAACTTACCTTAGTCTGCCACAAGGCCACAATTTTGCAGCAGACTGAGGATCGACTCACTACAGTAAAATGCGAGACTAGCTTGATAACCATTGCACTATGGCGCATTCACTAAACATAACTTAGTCTGGCACAAGGCCACAAGTAGAGAGAATCGTGTGAGGATCGAATCTACTATAGAAATATTCTCTGTGACAAGCTTGCTAATCGTGGCTTTAGTATTTTCCAGATTTCTAGCAGTTTGTGTTGCCTTGAATTTGTGTTTTCAGATGTATAGCCCATTTCTGCTTTGTATTTATGTTTTCCAGATTTGTGGCACTTTTTTTGCCTTGTATTTGTGTTTTCCTGATGTCTGGCCCTTTATTTTTTGCTTTGTATTTGTGTTTTCCAGATTTCTGGCACTTTTTTTTGCGTTGTATTTAGATGTTTAGATGTTTAGTTTGTGTAATTAAACACACGGCTCCATTTTTTCTTTTTCTTTCTGTTATTGTTGCTGCAAATGTTCGGTCTGTAACGTTCTGCTGATTTGATGGCAAAATGGATGCGGAGGTCACTACGTGGTTGGATAAGCAAAAAGTAACGTAGTGTCCCAATGCTGGCTACAGCATCAGCAATCCCTGTCCGGGATTCACATATCTTAAGTGCATATCTTAAGTGCTTCCGTCTTGGCTAGTTATTCAATGTTTTGCGATATGTGAAATGGACTTAAAGGCGACAAGTACCCGAAGTGGCGTCACTCACTTCATCATACGCTATTTTGCCCATAGCTGGGGAGAGGGGCGAATGCATGCCTTTCTCAATGGAATTAGTGCCAGTCTCAGTTAGAGTTTGAACTCGGTCCGCCGAGTTCATTTTCCACGCCTTTAACCGAATGGCTACCGGCACTTCGTTCGTGGTTGGATGGGATTTTAAAAAGCTGCTTTTCTCGAGACGACATCTAGCGGAAAACAGTTGCCTTAAGTAAGTATGAGATTAATTCCTTTCTGCTTCCATAGAGAAAAGAAGCAAATATAAAAAAACGGAGAAAAGAAAGACAGATATTCTTTTTTATCGAGACAAAACACCAACCGACAGCAAAACCAATGAGAGAAAAACAAACACTATACATTTTTTAAAAGTCGACGACATGTTGGATGCGTTCTCTGGGTTAAGCTAACCCGACGTGGAAGATGTCTGTAGCTGATTAAGAAACATTGGTTCGTTTTTCACGTTTTTCTCTCATTCTTTTCACTGCGATTTGGAGATATACTTGGAGACTTGGAGTTATTGCCCGTGAAATAATTCACGGATGTATTTGAATTTCTGTGAGATGCTTTTTTTTTACAGAAAAGAAAATATCTCTCTCAAACCCCCTCTCTCTCACTCTCTCTCTCTCTTGGAGAGACTAGCTTGTTAACCAACTACCCTGTTGGGTACTATCACTACTACGGTGGCGTCATCACCTATTACTTGCCTCAGGACCCGGTGGGGGGGCTTCACCCCCCCGGGTCCGACGACACAGAAAACAGCAATTATAACATACCTTAGACATAGACAGATTTATACCGTCTATAATTTTGGAAAGAGTCATTATCATTTCAAGAGTTGTTCGGGCTGCTGAACCTATTCTCTGTGTTGATTTTGTTACCACAACATTTCGGCCGATTCATTCTACAGCCTTTTCCAGGTTTAAAATCCGGAAGGAAAGAGGTGGCGAACAGCAGAGAGATCCCTCTGTTTTTCGTAGAACTTTCTCCATCCTTACGTATTTTACACCTGGAAAAGGCCGTAGAAAAGATCGGCCGACACGTTGTGGTCACATGAAAGAAACGCAGCAAATGGGATCAGTAGTTCGAACAGCTCTTTGAAATATTTTATGTGTCAAAATAAATAAATAAATGAATGAATAAAACCAATAAAATCTGGCAAGTCTACGTACAGAAATATTTCGTTCGTCCCAAATACTTTTTGGACTCAGTTGATTTGATCAGGTCCCCCGGAAAGCCAAAGCCAAAAACTAAAATCGAATAGGCACACAGTTTCCCGTCTTGGTGGATGCTGTACAAGTTGCTTGCTTTCTGCGATCCTAAAATCAGGAAAAAAAGGGAAATATGTCAAATACAGAAACAGATATAAAATATAAATATATAAAATGGGAGACCATTACATTTTCGGTGATTTCGACCATTGCCTATTTCTGCTACGGTGGACCAATCGCGTAAAAATCTTCTTTTTTGTCTTTAGAAACTGGTTTCTTGTTTGCAAAGATTTCTTTTTAATACTGGGTAGCCAAGTTGCCTTTTTAGCGAAAAAACAAACAAACAACTACGTAATTACCAATGTGTAATTTTTTTGTTAAAAACAAAAATTCAGAAATGACCTCAACTAAGGTGAGTCTTATTAAAACATTTAAATTAGCAACCGGCCATCCTTCGAAACAGGAGAACGAACTTATTAATACAAATATTTACTTAATTACTTGTGTAAAGTTTTTGTTTTTGCTAAAAAAGAAAAATTTAAATTAAAAACCTTTAAATTCAGAAATGACCCCAACTAAGGTGAGTAAACATTGTTATTAAAATTCTTTGAGATCTTTACGCGATTGGTCCTCCGTAGCAGAAATATACAATGGTTGAAATCACCGAAAATGTAATGGTCTCCTTTTACGAAACATAGCCAAACTGTTATATATCAAATAGGAAATGTATAAAATATGTGTAATATATGATGGAGGATGGCTCGGTTAACGCCCGACCGCTTTTACCACTGAGCTACAGGAACTAGTGGCAAGCGTTAACCAAGCCACTAAGCTACAGAACTACTGGTAAGCGTTAAGCGAACCACAAACCGGCATAGAGGGTCGTGAGTTCGATTCTCACCTGGAAATTATTTTTTTTTTATTCCGATCCGTGCTTTTAATTTATTTACTCACTGCCGAAGAGGTTCAGTTGCGATAAAACGCAACAACAATTAAGGTAAATATTAGCAAAAAATTAATAATAATGATTTACAATACTTCATCTAATAAGATAAATAAATAAATTGGAAAATATATGTTGTTGGCTTATTCCTGGCTTGCGAGGACCAGAGGATGACTCCCCACCCCCGCTGTTTTTGGAGATCAGTCAGTTTATTTATTTGGGTCAGCACAGATGTTCGTGTCATATGCCTTTAGATATGGACAAAAAAAAAAGGGTTGTGTTATTAATCGCTAGGTCAGACTGATGGCCAATCAGCAGATGTTGGAAATCACGAGCCGATACAGAATGAATATTCATGTAATTCTTCATTGTTAAATGGGTCGTCATCGGAAAAAAGGGGACGTGTTATTAAATTAGGTCAGCATAATCGTGATATACGGTCAGCATAATCTTGATATAAAGATTTTTGTGGGAGCTTCATCCTTGTTTGGCAACTAGTCTAGAAGAAGGAAATTCAACCCCTCGTCCAGTGTCGTGACGGGCTGGCAACAGGCAGAGCAGAGAACGTATTCTCGAAAATGTACGGTTAACAGGGCTCTGGGGAAGCTTCGATGGGCCTAGCAAGCCGGGAGTTGATTATTATAAATTGTTCAAGTTTTTAAAAAAAATGGAGAATAATAAATGGACGGAAGAAATAATGTGCTTGCAATCTCCCCCCCTTCCCACGGCACCTCGAGTGTAAATGAAAGATTAAAAAATAATTTATGGCTAATAAGAAATGAAGTAAGGAAAAGATTTCATTAAACTATTGAGATGGACCATTTTGGAGGGATATTCTCAGTTCCCAGATGATCCACCCGTGGGTGGGTGCTAAAAAAAGGATCTTTGCAACATCCATGATTCCTACTTAACGTAAAGTAAATGTTTAATTTCTCGCCCTAGAAGAATTGGGTGTCTGGACAATATCAATATTTATGGCCTTTGGAGATTGGAAGAAAGAAACGTTGCTCACCTCGAATGATGTGTAGAGCCGCTGTTGTTGGTTCTCTGGTGCCGTGGAACATTTTGGCATAAATGTTTCCAGTTCCTGTCAAAAGAAAATGTCGCTTTGAAATTCCATTGACGATGAACGCAACGCACAATTTAAGACACACACAGAGAAAAAGTGAGATTTTGAAATACGTTAAACAAGCAAAATAAAAGAAGATTAATAATTGTTTAATGGTTGTCTTGTTGTGTGTCCGCGTGATACGGAGGAATGGGGGGGTATAAGATTATGAATTGTTTAATGATTGTCTTGTTGTGTGTCCGCGTGATACGGGAGAGTTGAAGTATTTTCATGAAAGGTTCCGAGAAGTAAAATATTTGACAGGGAATTGTTAACCTCCGATGAATCAGCCCAACATACCATCATTACCATTTTGGGGCTAGGGAACGCTAAAAAGATCCCGTATGAATCGATGGTAATTGTTTCTTAGCTTTACGCCATTTCGGCTTATGTAAGTTTTTTTTTAAGGAACGCTCTGCTTTCAGATTGGGTTGGGGGGTAACAACAGATCATCCTTGAGTAGGGAAAATATTTGGGATTATCTGTCTTACCTGCCGGGATAATTCCAATCGGTAGACTGCAGGGTGCGTGCTGCAAGTCATGGTCGTTAAAGTTGATCCCGACTTTGTTTTGTGTGTATCGTGCCAATCCATTGACCACTTCGGACAGAAGACCATCACCTCCGACCACAACTACACTAAAAAAGAAACAACATGCAACTGTAAGCAGCGGACGGAATTAGGCGAGTATCACTGTAAGGAATCTGATTAATCCTTGGAAGTTACCCCCCTTGAATCTTATCTGAAAACTATTTTAAATTAGCATTCCAAATGAAATTATGAATCACCGCCACCTGTATATGCTTCTTCCTTTTACATCGCGAATTAAACAGTGGTGGTGGGCAGTGATCACTAAAAAGCCCAAATCTTCAAAGAAGATAAGCGAGAATGTTGCTGGACACAAACTAAGGGATACATTTGGCATAAACTTACATTGTAAATTGAACCCCCCCACTAAAAACCTATTTTTTTGCAGAGGGGGGGGGGTATTTAAAAAAAAGAAAGATTTTCCCTACTCATTGAGGGGGGTGTGTGTGCAAAATTTCAAGTTTCTACTATGAACGGTTAGGGCTGGGCGAAGTCCGGATACGTACATCGATAGATAGATAGATATAAATAAATGTCAGAACACATGAATAACCTAAATCCAGCAACAGTGTTTAAACAGGTCTGTTGTGGGTAGCACTGATTAATAATACACAAGAAATCAAAGTGGCATAATTCCATTCATTTGACAGAATTGCTGCATCATTAGATTAGTTAACTGCTTTAGTTAAGGGTAGACAGCCGGGTGGTGAGATCTCAAACTAGATAAGAGGCCAATCAATACATGTTGGGGGTCACAATGCAACATCAGCTAACAGTATTACAGGTACACAATTGTTGGATATTTAGGCATCCGTGGGCGGAGGTCACAGATTTGACCCCCACAGGTGTTGCAACTAAACAGGATATCGACGAAAAACCCAAACAGAGCCGCAAACAGACACACCAGGTGTTCAGGGATCATAGGCAGGATGTTGACTGAGCCCTGACTGCCCGATAAAAGCGACACAGAGCGTCCTCGGGAGCGACAGAGACACAGGACGCCCTCGGAGAGGCAGACATTAGCTGGGCCTGGGAACAGTCTGTCGGCTCTCGTTACCTCTCTGCTACCCTCCATTCTCCGTCACGACACAATGTATCTTATGAAATAAAAATATATCCTCATAGTTTTATAAACAAGTTCCGAGTCTTCCCTTTTCTCCAAGTTCAGGACTTTCCTCCCGCGGACCAAGATGGCTATACAACACAATCTTTTAATCGAAACTCTTGTCCATCAGACACTTTTCGGAATTCGGATTTGGAATAGTAGTATAGGTACCGTATATGTAGGGTAGACAATTAAGTCGATTGTTACGGAATGGCAATGTCTCTGTGGTGAACCTTGGGAACATTCACACTGAGTGGGGGTAGATTAAAACTATAAATAATATTACAATTTATTTGTACAGTGGTAAATGGAATTAGATAAAGATAGATCATAAAATTACTGGCATACTTTTTATTTTTAAGTAATAACAAATATTTAAGTATTTTCCATGTTTAAGTAAAAAGAGCTTTTCAGAAATTTCGGATAATAGATTGCATGTCTGTAGTTCGATCATCAACGATAAACGATCACTCATTCCAATCAGGATTCCCTGATTGAATGGTCTCCACTTCCACTACAAGAGAAGGTTTTCCCAATGATTGTGCTGTAACTAGGATGAAAATCTTCATACGGTCGCATCACAAGGCCTTTATAGCGTAAACCATTACATCGGAGAGTTGCACGCTTAATTCATTACAAATAATCAGCTTTCAACGACTTTTCTGTTACTTGACTTGTTTTCGTATTTCCATACAGTTTTAGGACTATTGACTTAGGCTGAAACGTTATGTTTAAAACAACAAAGATGAAGATATTTTCCATAGTTTTGAGAAGGGCCATTAATATTCAAATGGTTGTGTTTACAACCCAAACAACAACAAGAAGAAGGAGTTCAATCGTCCGAAGAACCATTTGAACAAAAAAGAAGTTCCAAAGATTTATGGACTAAAGAGGTTTCTATCTTTTGAACACAGAGACAATTTTTTATTTTGTCTTATTCGTATTTGTAAGTAAAAGACATGAAATAAACGAGAAATCACACAGAGAGCGCATATCTCATGTCAGCGCAACACTAAAAACTGAATGAAAATCAGTTCATATATAGCTAAGATGATACCTACGTATGTTTCGATTCTTCAATTTTCGGACTATTGTCTTAATATATGAAAACATATCTGTCAACTGAAAAAAACAAATTTCCTGGATCCGCCCCCAAATTAAATCAATTGTTCCTAAGCCCATAGCCCATCCTTCCAGAAGATGTCATTGAAATTCATTGAAAACTTTTGGAGATATAGTATGGACAGCAGGACAGACATGTGAATATATTCGTTGACAGATGTGTATAAATACGGGAATTGAGCCAAACTAACTACAACAAACATTCGGGGGGGGGGACAGAGAGAGACAGACAGACAGAGAAAAAGCGAGAGACAGAGAGAGAGAGAGAGAAAGAGAGAGAGAGAATCTTAGTTAAATCTGCCTCGCCCAAATGTTGTAAATGAAGTCAGCTTTTTATTTATTTGGAATGAAATGCGGAAGGAACTCGTGTTCACATTCTTTTGCTTCGTTGGTGCCCAACATTTGCAATTAGATGTTGAATCAGCTTCTCTTTCTCAGACAACAGCAACAGCAGCAGCAGCAGCAACACGTGCTTGTGATTGCCCCCACCCCGTAATCAACAAACTTACCCGTCGTATTGGGAGAGGTTGAACTTCTGTATCCTATCCTCTGCATCTTTCGATTTTGTCGTTACTGTCGATTCAAAGAAAGAAAGAAATAGGAAGAACAAAGAAATTAAATTAAACAAATTAAGAGAAACAGGTCTGGTTAGTCACTCAATAGAAACCGTCACGTGACCAACGTCTTTGGGCAGCATGGGGTGATCAATTAAACAAATTAGAAAATGGGGTGATCAATAAATAAGTTACTTGTCTCGCCTTTTGTTTGGCAGTGATCACTAAAACAGCCTGAATTTTCACAAACTAGTGATCAATTTAGCATAAACTTACATTTCAAATTGACCCCCCCCCCTCTAAAAAGAAAGACCCTATTTGTGTGTGCGGGGAGCATACATAGTTGTGTTGACAGTTTTGATTGACGGTTTCTAACAAAAACTTCAAATTATAAATCTTGACACCCATTCGAATTAAGCACTGCCAATCGCATGCACGAACAGACACTCTCCCATAGGGTTATTCGACCGGCAGAGGGACAGTTCTACTTAGCAAATCAGGAATTAAAAATGTTAAGCAATTAAATGATACCGTATTTAACGGCTTCTAAGACGCTTCGTTTATAATAAAGTGTCGACTCGCAGGCCAGCCACCTTTCGGCTTTGAAGATATTGCCTACATTTTGGAAGTTTTAGTTTAGGAAAATATTGTCTTAGAAGTCTGTAAAAAACATCATTTTAATAAAAGCTTTGAAAAA
>VCCN01005933.1:1493324-1512014 GCA_006491835.1 Architeuthis dux | reverse complement strand
CGACACGATTCATGAAATATATGTATTGGCAAATTTGATTTTGATTGATAATAAAATATTAAACAAGATGCAACACGACCAGGATACTGAACAATACAACTCTACCCTGATATTGAAAATGGCAGATAGTCCTGACGAAAGGGTTTTATCTTTTGAACAATACCTATACACATTAGAACCAAAGATTCGTTCACTTGTACAAAAACAAGAGAAATTTACGAAAAAATTAAAAAGATGCTCCTTGTCTGTCATATTTAGTGAAACATGTATGAAAGAAAAAATGCTGCTAATCCTTTTGGGGACTTAATTCCTTGTAACAAAATCCCCCACCTCCATCCCAAACAGACCCCTTCTTGATCCGAAAAATTAATTCTTTTAATACACAGAACTCCGAAAATTTTCTTGAATTCAAGGGAACAACTTGCATAGAAACCACAACAACTTAAGTCCCTTTTACAGCTACTTTTTCTTTATTTTTAAAGTTTCACATTTAACTTGGAGTCACGAGCTAAAAATATTCGAAAGATAGTTGTTTTGAGAACTAAAAAAATATTTCTTTACTAATTCAATCAGATTTTATTTCAACAAATGTTAATTCAGTAGCCTTGGTCCAAATAAACGGCGCTTTGGTCATAATAAACGTTGAAAATTAGCGATGATTACATACGTTTGAATCGGTTTCGCACAAGACTGGTCCTATTATGCGGCTGGTCCTATTAAGCGGAATCCCCTGTATTTCTAAAGACCCAGATCACACCATGTAGATCTATTAATGTTACATAAAACGTACCTTTTGTTGGATCCCTGAGTTTTCGAATGGCTTGATATAATCGTTTAATGTGTCCTGGCGAATGGAGAGAAATAGAAGCATAATATGAATAAGAATTAAAATAAGTAAGGAACAGGTCTGGTTAGTCACTCAATAGAAACCGTCATGTGACCAACGTCTTTTGTCAGCATGTCGTCTTAGCCTTTTGTTGGGCAGTGATCACTAAAAAATTCAGAATTTAAAAAAAAACAACCATGAACACTGCCGGACACAAATTAAGCGATCAATTTAGCATTAAATTACATTGCAAATTGCCCCACTAAAAACCTATTGCGGGGGGGGTGTTGCTCGTTTTTTCATAGCCAGCCAGATCAGCTCAAAAACTGAAGAAACCTATGTTGACAGTTTTGGTTGACGGTTTCTAATAAGTAAGGAATACATTTCACGCAGTTTGGTTGAACTAGAAAGCACTCAGAGAGCGCATACCTCTGCCAACGCCATTGTCACTATCTAAAAACTGAATGGAAATCAGTTCATATACAGCTGCGATGAAGGGTAGGTAACCGTGTGTTGCTTTTCCATCGGAATATTGTTTACCTATTCTTCTTATATGAAAAAATATCTCTCAATCTAAAAGAGATTCCTGGATCCGCCCCCAGAATTTAATCAATTCTTTCTTAGATTTTGGAGATATTGTGTGGACAAACATGAGTGAATACATAAATATAACAAAAAATGAAAAAGAAATATCTCTCAATCGAAAAGAAATTTCCTGGATCCTCCACAAAAGTTAACCAATTCTTCCTTAGCCTATGGCCCACCCCTCCAGAAATGTCCATTGAAATTCATTGAGAACCTTTGGGGATATTATGTGGACAGACAGAGAGATAGACAGACAGACAGTCAGACAGGGAGACAGACAGACACGAGTGAATACATATACCCCATGCAACCTTTGGGGATATTATGTGGACAGACAGAGAGATAGACAGACAGACACGAGTGAATACATATACCCCATGCAATTTCGTTGGCGGAGGTAAAGATGATTTGAGAGAAAAGTTTGATTCTTGTGAAATCAGCGAAACAACTGAATGTTAATAGAGAAAATAAACTCATCGGATGCTGATTGGTTATAAAGTCGGCTGAGTTCGACCAATGAGAAGACACGCAACAGGTCACGCCCAGACGACTGTTGGGTACAACGATCGAAACGTTGTGTTGAAACCGAGATGAACCGAGGTGAGGACAACTGTCCAAAAACACCTCTACATAAAATACCATCGTTCAACGGAATCATAGGACTGAGTGTTAAAGTCATCAGTTAGGTGTGTTAACGCGACTAAAAAGTTGTCTTAAAACAACAAAGATGAAGACACTTGTCCAAAATATATGGGACTAGCATTCCATGGGGAATTATGAATCACCCATATATGCTGTGTTGTGGGGTGATCAATTAAAAAGTTGGAAAAGGAGGTGATCAGTGAATAAAATACTTCTCTCGCCTCTTGTTGGGCTGTGATCACTTAAAAAGGTCTGAATTTTCTAAAAACAAGTGCGCACAAACTAGTGGCCAATTTGGCATAAACTTACATTGCACATTGAACAACCCTCTAAAAACCTATTTGGAGGCGGGGGGGTAAAAAAAACAAAAAAAAACAATGTTAGGTTTCTACTATGAACGGTTAAGGCTGGGCGAAGTCGATAGATAGATAGATAGATAGATAGATAGATAGATAGATAGATAGATAGATAGATATAAATGTCAGAACACATGAATAACCTAAACCCAGCAACAGTACTTAAACCAGTGTTGTGGGTAGCGGTGATTAATAATGACACTTTTCCACATCAGAACCTCAGAAAACAATAGAAAAAAAGAGGTTTCGAACCCGGGTGATGGTACAACTGAAAAGAAGTTTACCTCTCTATCGGGTGTTTTTCTGTCCCCCAAAACCAATTTGTGAATATGTTATGTGCTGCGACAAATTAAGAGAGACGAGGAATGATTTCAACAAGTACACACATGCATGCAGTCCTATAATTACCAATGTATGACCAAAATATAGGAAACGATGTGTCACCAAACTCGACGCATACATTCTGATGTCGTGGTGTGGGATTCTGAATTTGTTCATATTGTCGCAGAAAAAGCAAATCTGTCCAGTAAAAACAAGGAGTGAACACATCCCACCCCAGTCACACACACACACACACACATACACACCCACAATCACAAATACACGCACATACAAATGTAAACGCATGCATAGAGATACCGATGTATAAACGTACATCTACACATATAAACACAAAGACACCCACGAATAGACTCGGGTTGTCTTGTTATGACTCAATGGATGGGTAGGTGTGAGGGTGTAGCTGCCGGTGTATACGTGCACAAGCTGCACCTGAGTGTGGCTGCACATGTGGCTGCACATGTGGCTGCACATGTGGCTGCCAGATAAGAGGATAATCTGCTGATGGGTCATGGAAAGATTTTATTTGAAAAAAACAAATCAATCGATCCTTTTCCGCCTGAACTTTAGAATCAGTGAGTGTTGTGATCATCTCTCTAAGTCAGTTTGGCCATGTCTATCTCTCTGTCTGTCTGTCTATCTATCTATCTATCTATCTGTTTATATCTAATTCTGTTTATATCTATCTGTCTATCTAGCTATCTATCTATCTATCTAACTATGTGTATATCTATATATCTATCTCATTCTGTTTCTATCTATCTATCTCATGTTTCTATCTATCTATGTCAGTTCGTTCATATCTATATATCTCGATCTATTTATATCTAACTATCTATCTTAGTCTGTTCATATCTATCTATATATTTATCTATATCTGTTCATATCTATCTATATATCTATCTATATCTGTTCATATCTATCTAGATCTGTTCATATCTATCTAGATCTGTTTATATATATATATATCTATAATTGTTCACATCTATATATCTGTCTATCTATCTATATCTATATCTATATATATAATATATATATCTGTTCATATGTATCTATCTCAATCTGTTCATATCCATCTATGTTTCTATCCATCCCAGTTTGTTCACGTCTATCTGTCTATAGATCTTTCACGATCTGTTTATATATATGTATATATGTATATTCACTAAAGTAGTAATATCCTTGCCAACCATTGCTCCGTGGTCTTGCACCTATCAGTTATTTACTAAACTTTAGTCTCGGAGAAAGACACCGTACTTCTACAGGACTACGTTTTATAATTTCTAAAAGAAAACAGCAGTAATGATTAGCACATTTTCGATTGTCGTTGCGAATCATATGATCCAATAGTCAGCTAAAAGAAATGAAATTAGTGACTAACTTTATGAAATATCAAATAAGAGCCGTCGAATGTGACCGAAATTAGTGCTTACTAGCTGAAAACCAACCCTACAGTAAGGTTTTTCAACGAGTTGCGACCGAAGGCCTAAATGGGGCCTTTGGCCTCAATAAGAGATCATGGATTTGAACTGTGTGTTTATGGAATCATACCTTATTTGAACTCTTGGATCACATTTAATTTAAATATCTAGGGTAGTCACAAAACTATAGTAAGATAGATTGATGGAAGGTCATTATTATTGGTGTGAGTGCGAATGCAGACCCCACAATATTATTTTCCGGGAATTTTAAAAAACTAACTCACTTAAAACTATACCTGTTGTGTTCTATTGGTACACAGAGATTTTCATGGGGATATGTTGCGTGGTTCCTGTATTACGCTGACACAAACAGACGGACAGACATTAAGTGAATTATAATAGGGTAATCAAATTGAGTGCCATCCAAGTCAAAAGCTGCTCGTTTTCAGTCTTTAAGAGATTTAGTGGATAAAACATCTGTAGAGTTTTGAAAACATCTGTCTTAAATATTGCAGGAACGTAATGGTTATGGCGTATGCTCCGAAATCTAAATTCCTAAATTTGATGAGTCTTTGACCAGCAAATGTTTGTAGAAAGTTGTTTTCTTTCATCAGATTGGAAAGCAAACGGGAAATAAAGACATGCAATACAATTCAATTAGGACACCTGCCGTGGAGCTATGGTTTACCAGCCAGGTCTGCAAACCATGCTCTCGTGTAATGAGTTCGAGCCTTACTGGGTGCTCTAATGTTGCAGCCTTGTGTCAGACTAAACTAAGTTTAGTAAATATTTACAAAAGAATGATCATTACCTATGCCGAAGAAGTTGGACAGAGGTTATGTATTTACCCAGGTTTCTCTGTTTGTCCACACAATATATCTAAAAGTTCTCAATGAATTTCAAAAACATTTTGTGGAAGGATGGGCCAAGAAGTAATTGATTAAATTTTGGGGAGGATTCAGGGTGGTTTTTTTCGAATTGTGAGAAATAAGACAGTATTTCGACTGTAATGACACAGTAATGTCTCAGTAATGACACAGTAATGACTCAGTAATGACTCAGTCTAAGGGAAATAATCAAGTATTGAAATGAATCAATGTTCAAAGGGATGTCTCTAATGAATAATTCTAACAAGCTTCTGTCACGGCATAGTCTGGACTCTCTAAACCGGATTATGTTCAGTTTTAGTGACGATGGCGTTGGCGGACGTATGGCCTCTCTGGTGGTTTCGATTTCCTATTCTATGTTCTTACCTGTCTTTCTTATGTCAAGTTCTTTTTTGATATCGTGAACGCTCATCGATTTCAGGACGGCCATGTCTTTTCGAGTGCGGATCTGATTATCTGCAAATCTGCCCTTATACATGGCTAAGCCGATATTTTCAAGCCATTCAGAGGCAGTGTCCTGAAAACAGAAAGATATAGAGTACAGATATAGAATACAGATACGAATTCAAATGGTGGATAATTTTATATCCGACAGAATACGATAACTATAAAGGCATTTTTCTATAGTTTTGAGAAGGGTCATAAATATTCAAATGGTTATTTTCTATAGTTTTGAGAAGGGTCATTAATATTCAAATGGTTCTTCCGACGATTGAACACCTTGTTGTTTGAGTTGTAAACACCACGTTTCGGCCGATCCATTCTTCGGCCTTCCGAGTGTGATGGGTTAACTCATCACACTCGGATTTTACACCTGAAGAAGGCCGAAGAATGGATCGGCCGAAACGTCGTGTTTACAACACAAATAACAAGAAGGGGTTCAATCATCCGAACTATGAAGACATTTATTAGTTGTGAACTTACATTTACGATTTATGCCGCTCGTTTAGCAGTCGCTTACACCGGCACCGGGCAAATATAGGTCCTCAACTAATAAATGTCTTATAAAGTAAAGATATATATAATATAGGTAAAGAGTTTTCAAATGTTGATTGAAGAGATTATTTTAGGTGTATATATATGTATATAGTGTGTGGTCTAGTGTGTCATCATCATCATCATCATCATCAGCCATCATAGGTCCACTGCTGGGCAAAGGCCTTTCCTAGTTCCTTCAATGCCGAACGTGACTGTGTTAACCTCTGCCATGGCTTACCGGCAAACCTCATCTCTCCATCTTATGTCTGGTCTTCTCCTACTGCGTTTGCCATCTCTAGAGCACCAATATGTTAATGTGTGCGCGTGTGCTTGTACGTGTGCACGTGTGTGTGTATGGGTGTGTGAGGGAGCGCATGCATTGTATTTCCCAGCATTGAAAACGCTACTTCTTTTCCTATATTGAACGTTGAAAATGTGTCCTGTATCTTCGATGTCAAATATTCCATTGCTTATAGACCACAGAGAAAGTGCTTTGATACAAAATGCAGCCCCCTAAACCGGGGTGGCATCTTGAGATCCGACGCCATGAAAGATGCTGTAAAGTCTCCTCCTTTTGTACAAGATGTTGGTCCGTCCCAAACTGGAATACTGCTCACCCGTTAGGCGTAAACTAGTCTCCCTCTGGCAATGAGGGTATGAGTTCGATTCTCACCGAAGGCTTACTCTTTATTTCCGATTGCGCTGTTATTCGTTGCCATAGAAACAGTGGACCGAATTAATAAGTTGTATAAAAGCAATTAAAATTAGGATGAAGGTAAAAACTAATCAAATTTATAAATAAAAATACTGCATTACAATATTTCATCCAATAATAATAAAGATTGGTTCATATAAAAAATGTCCAGACTCTGGAGAGGATGCAGTGCAGGATGTTCAGTCTGTTGCCAGAGAACAGTGATCTCTCCTCCTCTGAGAACATGCAGTGTCTGCAATTGCCAAATCTGTCATTCAGAAGCCAAAAACGCAGATGTTCTCAGAATGATGAATGGCATCGGGCAACCTAGTTGTAGATTATTCCTCCCCAGTTAAGTACAAATAACAAGCGCTGGGGGTCATTCCATGAAGATCTTCAAGCACAGGAAAGAATCATGTTCAACATCACAAGACAGCACAGTACATTAGAGAAAGAAAAACAGAGATATCATTAGAAATCTGAATTGGCAATGGGCTGATCAAGAATGTCAGACATCTGCTGGACATCACAACTCACAACGTGGATCCCCAGAGATCACATGCGAAACTGTGGCCGGCAGAAAATAAGACAAGTATTGATAGAGAGGTCTGGCGAATCTTGGGGAAGGTCTTTGTCCAACGACGGTCGCTCAATGGCTGCTGCTGCTGCTGCTGATGATGATGATGATGATGATGATGATGATGATGATGATGATGATGATGATGATGATGATGATGATGACACAAGGTACAAAATGTAAGGATTTCCAATATGGCTTACCGGTACTTCGGTGTTGGGTTCAAAATCAGGCAGAAGTTTGATTCTTTGCAGCAGATGTTGTCTGTGTCCCTTGAATTTGATGCCAATATCTTTGAGTTCTGATTCCGTCATGCCACTGATAAGGCGTGTATCCTCGTAACCATGGCGACGGAACTTGGCCATGTAGTGTTCCTGCAATATTAACAAGGGAAGGAAGAAAAAAGAAGAGATTGAAAATGGAATGGAGCTTATCTGTTGGTAGTGATAAAGAACTGGTATGGAGCTTAACTCTCCAAGATCCCATACCAATCAGATGACACTCCTTAACAGGGACAAAAATCTTAAAAGTATAAAGGCCCCCGGCAGAAAACGGTTGAAAGAGAGAGAGGTGGGGTAAATAATTGTTTATTAGGACCGTTAACTCCGAGATACCCGATTTCTTTTATTCAAACCATGAAATTCTAAAGAATGTTATATATTTACACAACCTGTATAACAATTTTCATCCTAGTTGGCAGTAGCCGCGCTGTCTGGCCAGAGGAAAGACGTGGAATGTCTAGGGCCAGGCGTTTTTGCTACTACGACGATGAGCAGGAGTTGACCACGGTACGATGAAGACGGGTGACTGAAGATGGGATGGGTGCGAGGGGTGGATGTAGGAAATAGTGGTTCGCTTTGTTCTTCTCATTTTATCGGGCAGTTTCCAAAAACTGCGAATAAATCGAATTGCTAAAAACACCTATTCTTCGCATCGCCTCGTTATCTTTCGAGATGACCCATCTTCCCATTTTCAGCGGTGAACCAAAGAACCAACAACTGAAGTCTCGTCAAGTGCCGGAGTTTCCACAAGTAAATGTTTGAATTTTAATTTCATTTTTTGTCCAACTCCAGGAACTGACTTTGTTCTCTTACCGTAACAAGAACAAGAACAACAAGAACAATCCCCACCAAAATTTGGGGTGTAAACCGATATGTAAAATCCACATTTCCCTACCTTGATTTGAACAAGTCTTAGATATTAACGAGAATCTATCCTACAGATACGCACGGGATTATTTCATTCTAATAAATAAATAAATACATTCATACAAACAAATATTTATTTTTTATTTATTATATATACAATACAAAAGTTTCAGTAATCACCTTCAGTCGGAATAGTGGCAGCGCGCACTCATTCCTCACGGTACCTTTGACCCAAAGGCCTACAAAATCCTAATCACGGCTCATTTCCCATATTTGGTTTCATTAATTATTACTTAAAGACTTGAACAAAAACAAAACAACATTACCTTCAACTCGCCGGGAAGCCATTCCTCAACTGGCATTGGAATGTACTGATCGGGAACGTAGTCGTATTGGAAATGGTTGTTGTCTGTTTTAAAAAGAAAAAGAAGTGTAAAACGAAGCGATAAAACTCGAGTGAAATGAAAACAATTGTCTCTTCCCAAAAGGATGAGCGGAGTTCAGTCACATACTCACTCAGATGCATGTGCACTAAAACACACACACACACACACACACACACACACACACACACACATACACACACATCTAAACCTTTTCACCAACATACACACATTTCCTTTGGGTTCTTTTATTAGATGAAGTATTATGATTCATTTTTTTTAAAAATGTTATGACTACTTTTTACCTTCATTAATATTACAAATAAATCATGAATTAAGATGAAGGTAAAAAGTTGAAAAAATAATAATGATATACACAAAGGTACTTGAGGGCAACTGCCGTAGAGTGATGGTTAACAAGCTAGTCTGACAGACCAGAGTAGTGAGTTCGATCCTCCCTGTGTACCGTTACCGTAGTTGTGTACCAAACAAAGATACATCTTAGTAAATATCTATATCTTGGGCGTTTGCCGCGTAACGACGCTACTGTAGTGAGTTTGGTGCTTATTTATTTATTTGTTTGTCTGTCTGTCTGTTCACACAATATCTCCAAAGGTTCTCAATTCTTAATTGCATTGCTTTCTGTATGCATTATAGTGAGTTGACAGTAATTATCTTGTGTGCCCATATTGTCTTGTGTATGCATATGCTGCATTGTCTTGTGTACGAATTTAAGTTGTCTTGTGTTGGTATCTATTGCATTGCGTTATGTATCTATGGTATTGGCTTCTGTATACATTTATTTCATCGTTTCGTGTATTCGTTCTTTTTTTATTTTTATTTTTCTATTCTCTGCGAATAAACCTGTTAACTACATATTGATCTTCAGTGTGATAACGGGGTAAAAGCATTTATGCTGACTGTCATACTTTACACATCAACTGAAGCAACGAAAGAATGTGATTGTGGTTCTATGAGTAAAGTAAATGTTCCCGAATGATTGACAGTTTATTTAATTTTCTGTTAACTCTTTTTAACTGTGATCTCTAATAATAATAACAAATAAATATAAGATTCTATAATAGTGAAGCACCTTGTGAAGATCAAATACTTGACACAAGCAATGGTCCGCAAGTCTGACGTGTTAAGCATCGCTCCCCCTCCCCCCAATAATTCGGAAAGCTGTCTGGGTCTTGCCAGAGAATTATGAAAAAATTATAGAATATGAAAATAGTACCCGTCACTACTGGCTTGCGTGGAACAGTTCCGAAGAGCCCTGAAAAGGAATAAAAGAATTGGAAACCCGAGGAAGAATTGAAACTGTTCAGATAAGTGTTTTTGAAATCGGTAAGAATACTGAGGAGAGTGCTAGAGTCTTCCCCCTATTTGACCTTGTGCTATACTAATGATTATGATTGTTGCCACTCGATCGTACGAGTATGGCGGCTCCGTGGAGCGGCGTGTGCGTGAGAAAAGACCGTGTGCACAGTCCGGTCATAGCTTGACAAGATGTTCTGTTAATCGGCGGCAGAACGATCTTGTTGCTGCGTACGGCACCTGGTATTCCCAGACGGTCACCCATCTGGGTAATGACCAGGCTCGACGACGCTTAACTTACGAGAACCGGTGGATCCAACACAATTTGGCGGTACACGCTATACTAAACTAATCTTATCAACTATCAAACGTTAACTGAGGTTGGCATTGTAAATGCCCTGATGTTGACCAATGGTTAGCAAGACTGTCCCGCAGACCAGTACTACTGTAATGAGTTTGATCATCACTGGGTGCCTCACACTTCCAGCCTTGTTCCTAATTAATCTCAGCTTAGCACATATAAAACTTTAGAGCAAATTCTACATAGAGACATTTTGTGTTTGTCATCACTGGGTGCCTCACACTTGTTCCTAATTAATCTAAGCTTGATAAATAGGGCGCCTTGCCGTAGAGCAATGGTTAACAAGCTTTTCACACAGAACATTACTGATATAGTGAGTTCGATCCTAACTGGGAGCTCCACACTTAAGGCCTTGTGCCAGACAAAACTAAGCTTAGCAAATACTTTAGTGCAAATTATACATGGAGACATCTTGTGGACAGACAGACGGAGAGACAGACTGACGGAAAGACGGACATGACCGAATACATACAGTATCGCCCATAAATAAGTACACCCCTACCACATCGCCCATAAATAGGTACACCCCTACCATTATCGCCCATAAATAAGTACATCCCTACCATTATCGCCCATAAATAAGTACACCCCTACCATTATCGCCCATAAATAAGTACACCCCTACCATTATCGCCTATAAATAAGTACATCCCTACCATTATCGCCCATAAATAAGTACACCCCTACCGGTATGTTATAGAAAGTTAATAGCAGGATTTTTTTTATTTCTAATGGAACTTTAAACAATCAAAACAGATATTATCAGGTATTATTTATGACCAAACTCTACAGCAGTGAAACTCTGTTGTCAAAAATAATTACATAATATTACAACATATTCAGAGTTTCAATGCTGTAGAATTTGGTCATAAATAATACCTGATAAGCATTCTTGCTTGTTTTTTAAAAAATGTGGACTATTTAGTGATCACTGCCCACCTCCACTGTTTAATTTACAAGGTAAAAAGAAGTCGCGGTGATTCATAATATCCTTGGAATGCTAGTTTTTATTAGATTTCTCTATAACCACTGACCCAAACAACTTCAAATTCGACACTGCAATGCCTTGTGTGCTGACTAATATATCTGGCGAATATTCTTCAATTGTGTTTTGGATGGGAAAGGGTCTTCTTACCTGGGTACAAAGCAGCCTGTGCTACATCCGGGGAGTAGTTTCCACTTTCAGATATATCCTCAATATCCGTATCAGATTTGGTCGTTGGCTTCTTTTCCGTTTGAGAACCTTGCGAAACCTGATTCGTAATCGTTTTGTTGCTGAAACAACTTTGAACGGAAATCGGATAGAATCATAACACATGATGGGATGTTCAGAAAATAATAGTGAATTTTTGAAGAGGAAATAATATTTCAGTTCAAATGCAAACAAATATAAAAATTCCTTTCTCAAGAACAGAATCACCAGAGGAGTGGATCCAGGATTTTGAGCAGGGGGTGGGGGGCAAATGGGAAAAATATTTTTACAAATGAATACGAGAAAAAGAAAACAAATTTCAAACATAAAAAACAACCATATATGAGTGGCTGCGCATGATAAGTGCCCAACGAACCATTTTTTTAAAGTTGATAGTTTCGTTATTTTTAGAGCTACAATGCTTGGTTTTTTTTATTTTGAATCTTGAACACTCGTTGAATCATAATGCAGGGTGTTCAAATGTCAAAATAATTTTTTTAAACTGAGCTCTATAAATAATAAAAAATATCAACTTTTTAAAAATGGTTTGTTGGGCACTTATTATGCGTTTTCACTTACATTATATTTACTGTAGTAGCTTGACAAACGAATAAAGTAAAAAAAAATGAATTATATTAGATTAAAAGCAAAATAATTAATCACCACTACCCACAACACTGGTTTATTGATGGATTTAGGTTATTCATGTGATCTGACATCTATCTATGTATCCGGACTTCGCCCAGCCCTAACCGTTCATAGTAGGAACTTTAAATTTTGCACACACACACTCCCCTCAGTGAGTAGGGAAATGTTTTTTGTTGTTTTCTTTTTAATTCCCACCACCCTAAGTAGGTTTTTAGAGGGGGTTCAATACACAATGTAAGTTTATGCCAAATTGGTCACTAGTTTGTGCCCGCTTGTTTTTTGAAAATTCAGACCTGTTTTAGTGATCACAGCCCAACAAAATGCGAGATAGGTAACTTATTCATTGATCATCCCGTTTAGCAACTTTTTAATTGATCACCCCCCAATGCAGCATATATAGGTGGCGGTAATTCATAATTTCCCTTGGAATGCCTTTTGTTTTTAAGATTAATTTATGATTATTTTTCTTTTATTATAAAATTTCTATTGCAAATATTTTTTCGGACTCCCTTGACCCCCCGCCCTTCGCGGATCCGCGTCTGCATGATTTTCTGTAACTTTGAGAAGAGTTCTTAAACATTCAAAGAGTTTTTCAGACAATTGAACTCATTCTTTTTGTTATTTTTATTGTTCCCACAACGTTTCGGTTGATCCATTCTTCTTCGGGTGTACTATCCGTATGCAAAGAGAGGGGCTCTTCTTCCGGTAGTGCCAAGTATAATTTTAAAAAACGGTACTTAAAAAGGTTAACTACAGACAGCAGGGAATACTCTGATCCCCTCGAAAACACACACACATAGACAGGCACATAGACAGACACATAGACAGACACACATTTTCAATACTGACTGAATGTGTCTCTATCAAAATCTTTATGCAAATCGAAAGATCAGATTGCAAAAGAATCTTTATATTAGAAACCATCAACCAAAACTGTCACCAAAACTGTCACCAAAACTGTCAACATGGGTTTCTTCAGTTTTTATGTTGGTCTGGCTGGCTGGCTATGTATGTGTGTATCACGCGTACAGGCCGCACCAATGGAGCTAGATGGCTGAAAATCTAACAATTTACTCCTTATTATGTCTGGAAATTTGTTTTGGTTTTTAAAATCCTCCCCCTAAATAGTTTTTTGGTGTGGATGGTGTCCAATTTGAAATGTAAGTGTATGCGAAATTGGTCCCTTAGTTTGTGTCCGGTAGCATCCACACTCATTTTTTTGAAAATTCAGACTTTTTTAGTGATCACTATAACTTATTCATTGATCGACTCCTTTTCAATTTTTTTAATTGATCACCCCCAATACGGCATGCTGCCAAAAGACGTTGGTCACACGTGACGGTTTCTATTGAGTGACTAACCAGACCTATTTCGATTTTAATTGCTTTTAAAAATCCTGGAATGACTAACGATAACTCGAAATCAGCAAATAATCTTTTCTTTTTAAAAAATTGACACAGAAATAAAACAAGTTCAACTTACGAAAATGATTCTTTAAGGTAAACCCAAAAACGTTCATGCCAAGGAGAGCTGGACACAGAAGGAGAACCGCTGTGATCTTCACGGGTTCCTTAGGAATAATAAAAAAGAAGTTAATCATTCAAAGAATAGCGTAACGGTCAGGGTTGCCAGATGACTTTTGCCACACAAGCCCAAATTTGTATGGTCTTGGACCAAATTAAGTAGCTTCAGTACCAAAATAATCAAATAACTTAAAATCCATCATTAGACCAAATTTGTATGGTCTTTGGATCAAATTAAGTTGCTTCAGTACCAAAATAACCAAATAACATAACATCCATCATCAGACCAAATTTGGGCTTGCAGGAAAAATGAATTGAAATACATTTATTTTTATCTATTGCTCATGTATACTTATGTCGTATCATATCATTAGTGTGTAAAGGATTGTTATCTTTTTTTTTATTTTCCTTCAGTACCAAATCGTTATCTTCGGAACCAAATAGCTCTGTTCTGTACCAAATTTGCCCAATTTTGATCTTGAAAAGTACTAAATGGCAATCTTGATAACGGTTAATGGTGAGTTCGAATTCCGGCAAAAAGAGTAATAAAGAAACTTCTGGACATTACGCGTCACAACGCGGATCTCCAGAGATCATATGCGAAATTGTGACCGGCAAAATTAAGATGGCGTGACGATCTCGATAAGATTTTACTCACCCCAGGACCTGTCAGTGATGTTACACACACTGTAAATGATCAGTACGAGGTATCCAGCCGGTATACAGAGCAAGTACCAGATGCCGTTTAGAAGGCTGAAGATTTCGGTCAGATGGAACATAGAGGTCAGTACAAAGATAGCCATTAGGCCAAATAGGTAGAGGTCACTGATGGACAGCGGTAATTGATCATCAACACCTGAAACATTGGAGAGGAGAAGAAGAAGAAGTTAATTAGAGTTTTATGAAATGGTGATAAGGATTATTAACATATGTTAACAAGTACGAGGAGAAAATATTTGGTTTTCCACAGCATTTGGATCATAGACGTCGCGGCCAATGTGCGGACTAAACCTCCAGCCTGAGTAGTGTAGTTTTAAGGTGAAGTGCGACTTGCCCAGGGTCGACCCCACCCTTTAAACCGAGGGTTACATCCTATGGGCCACCGGAGTGGCGCGGATAGGAGCAGAGCTCATAGGTCGTAGTTTTGACAGGAGTGCCCTTCTACTGACAGATGCCCGAGCTAACTATGGGGGTCTGTCACACCCTTGTGGGGATGTTCCAACAGTAAGGCTATACATTAAGGCCCCATTAAATTAGCCTGTTTTCGGCCCACATATCTGAAACCCACGATTTAGCCTTTTAAAGTACTCAGATAACTGGGAGAGGAGATATGAAATTCTAATTTTTTTTGGTGTGTGCTGGCGGCCATTTTGTTTTATGCAAATGAGGTAGTTCTTCCCAACTTTTTTCGTGGGAAAATATTTTTTCTGTAAGGAACATTTTGGTACCCTAAATGTAGAATCATAGGGGGTGCACGGTAGGCCCTGCTGGCCCCCGGCCTAATAGATTTTAAACTGACGGTTGTTTTATTAAAATAAATATTCAAAAAGGTAATAAATACATTTATACTAAAATATATATTTGTATAATGTATCCATACATAACCATACCTGATAAGTTTCAATGTTAAAAATGGGTGAGAATCGTTTGACCCCCACCCAAAAAAAGACATTTCCGAGCGCAGAAAACTTTGAAAATTATGCATCCAAGATTGGCTAAAATTGTGTTTCAGGGTAAATCAGCTACTGAACTTAAGTGTTGTCTAGAAGTCTATTTAAAACATGTTTCAAAAGTTGTGTATCTTTAAAATAATGTGAGTTCTAAAGTTCTATACAAATATACTGAATACATACAGATTCCCAACCAACAAATCCCCGTCATTTTTGACGGGTACTAGGCTAGTTTCTATATAATCGCCAATTTGACATTTAATTATCTGTTCATAAATTACAAATTCAAACCGATGCCACCAAAATTACCCCAAGCGCTGAAAACCACCCGTTAGGGTTTGGCGTACAGTACCTCGCTAACGTACATCGTTTCTTTCAACAATAGGGTTTTGTTGGATTGAGCCAATATTGGCTCAGAGACACAATGATCTCACTAACAACGTCTTCAGACTATGGATCCGTAACCGGAAAGTCTTACTTTCAGTCTCTCCCGGGCGCAGGCTTCAGCAAGGTTATATGGAAGACAAGAAGAGTTGCCAGAACGAGGTAGAAGACAATTCACGGTTGTCCTTCTCCTAGACTGGTTGCCTCCCAAGGCTAGAGAACCCAATCTGCACTACTATGTTACCCATAGCTGAGGTGTGGGGGAAGAAAATATGTCGTCCAGGTGGTGGCATTCGTCAGTCTCCCGAGGCTATGGATCCGTAACCGGAAAGTCTTACTTTCGGTTTCTCCTGGGCGCAGGCTTCAGCAAGGTTATATGGAAGACAAGAAGAGTTGCCTTAGGGACTCCAGCTCCTTGGTTTTGAATTCAGGGTTGACCTTCTCTTAGACTGGTTGCCTCCGAAGGCTAGAGAGCCCTACTATTTTACCCATAGTTTGGGGGAGCAGAGATAGATTCACGCCTTTCTCAATGGCATTAAAATGCGAAGTAAATTTGAATAGCTTCGGTCGCAGTTTGAATTCGGATTGTCGATTCCACTATACGCACCGTTAACCGTCCTACCACTCACAACTCCAAGAGATATTTGTTATGAAAAAAACTGCCTTCTGTTTAAATTAGGAAAAGACTATCTAAGAATTGTGCATTCTGCTTCATTTCTTCTTTAAAGGATTGAAATGTTAAAAGGCAATAATTCTTACCATCGTTTTCTTGAATGTCTTTTGCGATTTGAACTGCGGTGCCAATAGCGACAACACTCATAATGATCGCGTAGATAAACGTCAGACATTTGGCAAACTGGAAAGAAAAACATGATTTAAAAATAATTGAATACAGGTCTGGTTAGTCACTCAATAGAAACCGTCACGTGTGATCAATGTATTTTGGCAGCATGTCGTGTTGCGGGGGGTGGGGGGTTATCAATTAAAAAATTCGAAAAATGGGTCATCAATGAATAGGTTACGTCTCTCGCATTGGGCAGTGACCACTAAAAGAAATGTCTGAATTTGCAAAAAAGAACAAGTGTGAATTCTTCTGGTCACAAACCAAGGGATCAATTTAGCGGTCTTGTAGGCTGGGGCCTAGAATACGCCGACTGCATCCCCAGCAGAGGGGTAAGACCCCGCCCCCACAAACACCTGTTTTTTTTTCAACAAAGTCGCAAGACTCTAATTAAACAAAAATAACCTTTCACCAAAGTCGCAAGACTCTAATTTAAAAATAAATAACCTTTCACCAAAGTCGCAAGATTCTTTTTTTTTAATTTTAAACTGATTTCAGCATTAAATGACCCATCAAGTGTTGATATGCCGCTAAATAAATCACTCAATCAATTTATCATAAACTTACATTGTAAAGTGAACTTCCAACTAAAGATCTATTTATTCCGTTGGTGCTTTGTGTTAGATATCATGTGCGAAACTAACGCACATGTATATGTTGTTATCCTGCATATGCATATGTTGTTATCCCTGCATACGAAAGCAGGGCGCCCGAATAAACGAGTAGTTCATTCATTAACGTGCTGACTGATTTCCAATCCAGTGTAATCTGCCTAGTATATCTAACACTTAGTTTATTGATTTCCTCATCGAATTACTTCATACTCCCATCTCTCTCAGGTAACACTAAATGTTCGTCTAAATGGGCGCATCGTACCTCTATATAAGTGTACATATCTATCTCAGTCTGTTCATATCTATCTATTTATCTATCTATCTATCTCAGTCTGGTCATATCTATCTATCTGATTCTCTTCAGATTTATCTATCTATCTCAGTCGATTAACATCTATTTCTCTATCTCTTCATATCTATCCATCTATCTATCTCAGTATCTTCATATCTATCCATCTATCTATCCCATTAATGCAAGTTTGGTTGAATACGACGGACAAGGAAAACCTTTTCATCTTTTTGGTTAGTTTTTCTTGTTTACGCACAAGAGAAAGTATGTTTGGATTCAAATTATATAAATAACTTCCAAACGATATGTTTGAACGAGCATTAATGAAGGATTGCTGCCCAGATACACAATACTATCTATCTCAGTAGATTAATATCTATCTATCTATCTATTTATCTATCTATCTATGTTTGTTCATATCTGTCTATTTATCAAGTCTACCCTTATCTATGTAGTTTGTTCATATATACTTCTCAATCTGTTCATATCTATTTATATCGTATGTTCTCATTATCTATCATTTTGACGGTAAAGATTTCCTTCTGTTTATTTCCAGCCTAAAAATAGGTCAAACATTTGAATCTGTAATGATCAGGGGTTCCCAACCTTTTTGTGTTGAAGAGCATTTTCACGACTACCAGCAATGCGGCGGGCAACATTTACTTTTCAAGTCAAATTTATATTTGGATTTAATAATAAAACATACATAATCATATTTAATTCCTATTTAAGAGAATGCACAATACAAATTACTGTGAAGCAGCAAGTTTTTAGAAATTGTTTATATTATTATGGAAAAGAATCAAGGCAAGTTTATACCTTGACAATAATGAACATTATGACCGATAAAACGTGTAGTCCCTATAAAACGTGTAGTCCCTATAAAACGTGTAGTCCCTATAAAAAATAATGAGCATAATACACAAAACAAACTAATTCAAATAAATTAAAAACAAAACTAATAAACCCAGAACAAAATTAATAAACAGGTCCGTAACAAGGGAAAGATGTGTGT
>VCCN01005933.1:1444004-1454376 GCA_006491835.1 Architeuthis dux | reverse complement strand
GTGTCAAGGACATAATGGATGGATTTGAGTTTGCTCATTTTCTAAGAAATGTCTCTGCGATGTCATTTATTATTTTGAAGGTTAGAAGATATGGATTTCATCTGTGGCCAAATTATACAAATATAATGGTAACGTGACCTCATTATGTATTCAAAATGGCCATGATATTCAGGCATTTCATTCATGTGTTTCAATCATCCCTGCACAGCACAACAGAATTGAGGCAAAAAGAGTGAGTGAGAGAGAGAGAGAGAGAGAGAGAGAGAGGGGGTGAGAGTAAGTAAGTATATGGTTTAATTTTTATTTTATTTTAAAATAAAGATTTCATCCTTTTTTTTATCCTATTGGTTTTTTAGCACCCATTCCCAAATGAAACTGACAACTCCAGTCGGTCGTATGTCGGCGCCTTTGATCTCGGCAAGTCACGTAGTGCTCTATGTAACCTTGTATCACAGTCTGAAGAGTCAGATGAGCTAGGTGGGTTAGTAAAGTCTAGCGTGGCAGAGAGATGAGCTCTGTAGTGGACGGTTTTGGGTGCAAAATTTACTTACGTGCGCTCCAGGCTTGATTGAGTTAAAATTCGAAATTTTGTTCAGACAACTGAACACCTTCATTGCCTAAACACAAGGTTTCGGCTGATCCATTCTCCAGCCTTCGCCAGGTGTATTACCCGAGAAAAGAGGCAAACATTTTTTTCTTCTGGCAATTATGGCGACAGAAAAAAAGGTAGTCATTAATATACCAACTGGTTGAATCCATTTCAACGAAACTAAGTAGTCTGACGTAACAGCTACGCCCAACACCTTTGCTAAGCAGAGACAACCACATGATGTTGAAATATGTACTAAGCAGACTTATGCACTTCTCTAGCCTTTTGTTGGGCTGTGATCACTAAAAAAGGTCTGAATTTTCAAAAAATAAGCAGGCACAAACCTAGCGACAAATTTAGCACAAAATTACATTGCATATTGAACCCCCCTCTAAAAACCTATTTTGGAGGGGATTTTGCAAAAACCATTTTCCCTACTCATTGAGGGGAGTGTGTGAGCAAAATTTCAAGTTTCTACTATGAATGGTTATGGCTGGGCAAAGTCTTAATACATATAAATGTCAGAACACATGAATAACCTAAACCCAGCACCACTGATTTATTGCTGGGTTTAGCTTATTAAACCTTTGGGTAGCGGTGATTAATAACTATATATTGATAGTATCACATAAGCCAATGCGGACAAAAAGCTAGGGACTATCATTCGCTGTGGGTGTCTTTCGTCGTTGGATCCTTTTTCTCAATTGGATAACTTTGTTATTCCTTATTCTACCTGGGGGACGGTGAGTTATGGCCGATCCGATTGTTTGTTTACATTTTATAAGCGAAAACGTTTTTGTCTACAATTGGGAAAATTTCTCAAATCTTGACCGATTTTGCTGAAGTTTGGCTATAATGTTGACAAAACCCTGGGAATTGAAAAATGGTGAGTTACAGTCAATCCGAATGTTTGTTTATATTTTATATGTAAATAACCATATATCAACGTGCAAAAATATTGAACTTTGGAACTGCTGAACCGATTAGAATGAAAATTGTTATAGAGTTTCTTGGGCACCTAATTAATTACTGAAGACATTTTTAAGAGTGTTATGGTTTGAATAAAAAAGAAGATCGTGTATCTCAGAGTTAACGGTCCTAATAAACAACTAATTGCCACACTCTCTCTCTCAACCAAATTCAGCACAACAATAAATGAGATAACCCCTATTTATAGAATTGTGTCTATAGTAAAATCGCTTTCAGTTAAAGTCGTGGTTTTCAGGAACCTAACCACAACGTAAATAGGGGAGTTGGTATTTATTTTAGGACTCTTGTCTTCATCTTTGTTCTTTTTACTTTTTACTTTAAAACCATTGCCAAAGTTTAGGTGGTTTCTATAGCGTGACAGACAAACAGACAGTTCTCTCTTATATATATGGATTTTAAACCTATTTTTTAAATAACTTTCACTTTTTTTTTTAAACAGGCTGTAAAGATTTTAAAAATCAACACCAACATAAACATGGTTGTACGATATTTCCCATTCGGTAAGTATTTACATGGAATGTTCGAGGGTGTTAGCTAGGTTATTTGATTTCCCCACCGTTTTTAGATGATTGGGAAGGTTTTCTGAGGTTCGCATATTTGTATTTAAACAAAATGACCTTAAAAGACACTAAAAAGGATCAACACATCTACTTTTGAATCAATGTTAAATAATTTGGGTAAAATATCTCTGCATTGGAAATAAGTTCAGAATAGAAAATGACCACACAAAACAGTGACGTCAATGAATAAGACATGAAAGTTATCCATTGTACAAGCCATTTTTGTGTGCTTGTGCATTCAACCATACTGGTCACGTACGGCCCAATATATGCAACGCCCACTATATGCAAGAAGATTAGAGTTATCTTTCCTTGTTAGCAAATTCTTAAAATAGGGTTTAAACGTTTGAATATGTGCTCGGTAACACAATTTTAGCTAGTCTCAAAGTCTTTTCAAATTTTTCAGGGGGAGCATGCTTCGCAGCTTAAATTCTTCACGTCACTGATATAGATATATATATATATAATAGATAGATATATAGGCAATGTAGGAGGACTTTGTTTTACTTTCGTACTGCAATGACTGACTTTGAGTTTTAGTAAAAACCCATTTCAGTAATGCCGGCACCGGCAGTGTTATTGTTTACTTTTGGTTTTAGTAAAAACCCATTTCAGTAATGCCGGCACCGGCAGTGTTATTGTTTACTTTTGGAAAAGTTTTTAAAAAACACACTAGTCTCTTGAACCACATGAAATGCCCAATATCAGTAGACCACTTAAAAAATGAAAAAAAACAAACTGAAAATACTGTTCTGAGAAATCTGCTCGTCTCTTTCTTTGACTTTAAATTGTCCAGCAGCAGCAGCAGCCAACTCTGTCGATTCCGCTATCAGCAGTGGCCATTTGGAAACATAAAAAAGTAATAATAGCCTCTTTTATTTTTCAGGTTATGATCGAACGTTTGACAAAAGTCGGTACTTGACGTCTCTGCAATGGAACAACAGTTGAAATCATTTGCTTTCATACTTTTCTGAATAAAATTTTAGATAACAATAAAAGCTGCCTGGGCCCTAAATTATATGATTCCAACGTCTGGGTACTAAAAGATGATAAATTTTAGCATTCGACTACATAAATATGTTAAATTTCAATATTCAACCACTAAAATTGTTTCTTTCAACATAAAAACTGTCCAGACACTAAAAAAATTTTAATTTCGACATTGGGCCACTGAAATCAGGTAAATTCCAGGCTAACGGATGCTCAATTTCAACATCTGGGAATTTAAAAATGTATTTTAGTGGTCGAATATTGAAATTTAAAATATCCATTTCTCCAAAAGTTTTTGTCTCTTTTCAGTTCATCCGAACGCCTTTTAGTACCAAAATTTCATTTTTAGGAGTCTGTGCTGACATTTTAAGCATTAAGTATGTCAGATTGTATACATTGGGGAAAGGGGACATTACATCAAAGCAGCTAATGGCCTAGATGGGCAAAATTTAAAAACAAAAACAAAAAAAATAAAATAAAACTATGGTCATTTTTTACAACATGGGTACACTATACCTATAAACGCCATGGTTTGTGGCTTTATAACGCTGATTTTGGTCACACTAAATATCTGTTCATATCTTAGTGTGGAGACCAGTTTTTGATATTTTTCATACATAGCCCCAACATATGTCCAAATACAATGGTATAAACAAAACAAGGATTCATGTACTTAAAACAGATTTTAGACTTTTTTTTAGGGTCCTTGAAGTGGGGCTCAATATGATGGGAGATCAGTTTTCTATTGTTATCAAGTAATAAACTGAACCCTCAAATTAGGATTTGATGAAAATCATTCAATTTTAATTAACTGGATTTCAAAAAGAAAATATTTCTTTGTTTTAACTATAAATATAGTGAAAAATACATTTGCTTTTAACATATGTCTGTTACCTAATTGTAAAGTGTGTTGAGTTAATTTTCCTTACCCATAAATGATGAAAACCCACATAAATTTACTTGCCGCTATAGGTCAACTAAATATGGATGACCAAAAAAAGAGAAAACCTCCTATTATCCATAAAGTGTATTCCGACTTCCAGTATTAAAAAACCATCATATGACGGGTAATATTCTAGTGTACTAATAATCTTGTTGGTTTTTATGAAATGTCTATTGTTTTCAGTACTTCCTGGCAAAAGAGTTATTTCACTTGATCCATTTAAATTAGTCGAGTTTTCATTATCAGAATTGTTTATTAAATTGTCTGTTGAGATTTACTATATTTCAGTGCCTGGACTGCTTTTAGAAGCATCCTAAAATTTCGACTTTTACACTATTTTCACATTTTTATCTAACTAGAATTGTGTCTGTGCCTGTGTGCACCACGATTACTCGACAACTGGCCATTTTGTATGAATTTGACATTCACCAGATATATTAGTCAGCACACAAGGCATGTAGTGTTGAGTTAGAAGTTTTTTGGAGCAGTGGTTCTCGAGAAATCTAATAAAAATAAATAAAACCTCAAAGATTATAGACCTTTCTTCATACTTTCTATAAATTATCTCCCCTGACTTCCGTTCTTGAGAATTATCTAAATTCAGATAAAAAAGATCTATATTGGCAACACTGAAGAGAAGTAACCAAAATACTTTGAAGCCATATTTTCGTAAGATGGATGGAAAAGGCTACTCCACACACCATAAAGTCTGGCCCCTTCCAAACATGCACTTTTTTCCAAACAGCACAGTCCTAGTTTCTGATGAGAAATATTGAACGCTAAAGAAACACTGAATAATTCAAACTTATTCTCTTGATTTCGTCATAAAAGAAAAAAATGTGACAATGTTCTACAATTTGACACAAATTCTACATCAAATCCTGTCTTGCTCACGCAACAAATTCTTTAAAACATTTAAATTATCAAGTTGTTACTCATGAAATAATGTTTTTCATACATCATAGAGAATAAGGCTAAAAGTCAAAGATTTACTAATGTATGCATTTTGTTTTTCAGATTCAATGTAAATAGAGATAGAATTCATTATTATTAGTAATAATTTAAATTTAACATAATTGCATCTTTAAAAATACTACTGTATATAGTAGTGTGGGCTATAATGGGTTAAGTCCCTACTTAACTAACAATGTATTTGCACTCTAGATGATATGATTGGATTTGATACAATAGAACAGGCCACATATATTATTAGGTTGTTATACATGAAATTTCATTGTGTTGTTTTTACGTATTAGGGAATAATGGTAAAATTGAAATATGTAATAGCATTGCTTTTGCAGATTCAATGTAAATAGAGATATAATTCATTATTATTGGAGGTTTTTGGATCCTTTAACAGCAATGGTTTCCACCCAAAACATTAGACTAATTTTCAAGTACAATTTCAAATTAGGATATAGCTCAAGCTGCTGATACTGTCAACAAAGCATTTGGAGTGAACACTACTATTGTGCAAACTGTTCAGTGTTGGTTCAATAGGTTTACCAATAATAATATGGGAGGCCCAAACCTGTTCTTAATGATCAAGGGAACAGTGGCCATCCACCCACAAACAATGGTTCAAGCAATTTCTGGAGACTTTAGCAACTTTCTAGGAAGCATTGATTCATTTGACATTTTATATTCACATACCAAATACAGTGACAGGAAGCATTGATTCACTTGACATTTTATATTCACATACCAAACACACTGGCAACGGTTGATCTTCATTTCCAAATCCAAATAAAAACAAAAGATAAATAACTTTCATTGTATTTGCGATTTGGCCGATTCTGAACATTCTTAGTGGGAGAATTTGTTGCACTTGAATCCGCTCCAAATTCGGAATGACATTCATCAATGGTTTCTTATTTAAAAATGTATCCATTTTATATGGGTGTCTATGTCTTAAATATAATAGGAAACAAATTGAATACCCAATACACTGCACCAGTGGCACACCCTCACTTGCATTTAAATTTATTTATTAATTAATATAATAATTTAGGATGATGATTACAGTGGATAATAGTGTCTAATAAGTCAAATTCATAAACAAATCTTACAAAAAAAAACAACGTGCAAGTACATGTACCATAAATAAATTCAATTATTATTAATATTAAAAATGTATTAAATAATACTGGATAAATAAATAATTAGTTTTAATGTTTATGTGGTGACGAAGTGGAAATGGACTCGCCCGAGGAAATGACCTGTTTGAGGTACGGCAGACAAAAGCCGAGTGAAACAGGTCGCCGACATATATAGACGAAGTGGAATGTGGTTGACCCGTATGTTGAGCGCCAGCAACCTAGATGTGGCAGGTTGCTGGCTATAACAGGCCCCAGCCGTGAGGGCTTGGCAGTTCACTCTTGACTCGTGTTTGGGACTTATACTATGAATGATGTCGTAGCAGCTCAGTGTTCGTGATAGCTTACTGGTGATAAGCGAGAAAGTGCCCCTTGAAGGAATCGTTCCAGTATTACAACACTGACATGCCGTTGGACTCGAAACTGTCATGTTTTTCCACTCCCCCATTTCTACTACAGTTTAATCAGTTGCAATCAACTCTGTTCCCAATCTGCGTTTGTAGCTTTCTTCAATCGAAAATTTGTTGTGCTCACATATCCAAAGACAATTTTTAAAGACAAGCAGAGGAATAGCCTTGGGCAGATGCAGACGTGCCAAATGTATTTTTAAATAAAGTTTCCCTAAATTCATTAAAAAGTAAACTTATAGCCCATTTAATGGACATTAACGAAAAAAAAATACGAAACAGTAAGTAGCCCAAAATTAAATAGTCAATTATAAAAATGAAAAAAACGAGCACTTTATGCTGCCAGACTGTTTTTGTTTACATCTTGAAGTGTGGATGTGTAATTTGTGAATTTTCGATGGGACAATTGCATATTTAACAGTTACACACTATTTTATATATGTATATTTGTTTTACTCCTCGGTTGCCTTGGGGCACACCTAGCTACATCTTGGGGTGCACCAGTGTGCCCTAGTTTGAGAATCACTAACCTAATCTATAACCTTGGTGTTCTATACCCTTTCATACGGAGCACAGGAGAATTGATTGTAATGTCTGTAAAACAAATAAAAAACAGTTTTAGTGACCTTTAAATCACCATTTTTGTGATGAACACCACCCTTGGATTAGGTGGGTTTTTTTTTTTACTTTGTAAAGAGTCTGGTACATTGATGTAGGTGTGTAATTCAATTATCTTATTTCAAATTCAAGAGCAGCCTTAATAAACTGGGATTTTACAAAGTAAATAAAACCCCAAAATATTCTGGTTATCATTATTTTTTTTTAGTGTCTTATAATATATAGGTGTAAGTAAGACAACAATTTCAGCGTGAAATCAACACAAGAGAAATTTAAATAAACCTGGCAAAAAAAATCAGCATATTATTCGATTTTAATGAAATGTCCGATACTTATTTATTAAAGGACGAATTTAAAAAGAAAAGATTTTCCATTCCAAATTTTGGAGAATATTTTTTTTTCATGATTCCTATCCCACCTTTTATTAATTTGATTTATCTATTTGATATAATCATGCTTTTACAGATTTATACACATTTTACTGATATATCCTTCGAGATACTAATTATGTTTACCCTTTTCAGAATAATATCCAGGAACTGCTGGTACAGAACTCTTACTTTGGGATTAAAAATCAGGAAAATCAAGTAAAATCATTTTGTTTTTTCAGCATATTTTTGGGTTTATTTGATTAATTATAATTCAGGCTATTGATCTGTGAAAAAATATTTACCGGCTGTATTTTTCATATATTTTATTCTATTTATGTAAATTGTTCGCTATTTTAAATTATGGGAGCTGCAGACAACATGCCTTTTTTTTTTGCATGACGCAGCTGTCATGCATTTTAATCTTGTTTATTTTTTCCACTCAAATATATGTGTACTGCATTGTCTATTATACATTTTTTTAAATCAGGTGTCACTTACACGCTTGAAATCTTTTTTCATTTTTGTTCATACCTGTGGTTTTCATGTATTAAAGGGAGGTAATCTTCAAATTAAATTCTGGTTTAAGTTATTTGTTCAATAAATTATTTTAAATTTTGTTCATTCCAATAAATTCTTTTAAAAGAAACTTAATTTTTATTACCTCCCTTGATAGTTGAGAAATAAAAGAATTTAAGACGTTAAAAGTTATGATTACCAATATTCTCAGTTTCTAAAGAAGAAAAAAGGGATAAATAAATAAAGATTATTCAAATGGTTCTTCAGACGATTGAACTCCTTGTTATAAACATGACGTTTCGGCCGATCCATTCTTCGGCCTTCTTCAGGTGTAAAATCCGAGTGTGATGGGTTAAACAGAAGTTATGTTTGAAGGAGGGGGGGTGTAAACGTCGTGTTTACAATACAAATAAATAAAAGAAAGGAGTTCAATCGTCCGAAGAACCATTTGAATATTAATGACCCTTTTCTCAAAGAAAATAACGATTATTTGCAAATAAATGGGATTCTTTTTATGAATTAAAAATACAAATGAAATTATTTTTGTTGGTTGTATAACATTAACAAACAAAACGTGACTATTTTTCAAAGTTCAAAGTCATTTTAACAAAACAAAAATGAAATTATCTTCTTCACTGTCTATCTGGGTAGAATTTCTAAGCTGCCTCATCAGGAGTTGGAGTGGTTTTTCAATATTTTTTAATGATTATGAAAAAGGTGGGGGGGGGGGAGTCTCGAATTGCGATATGACAAGGTTGAACATCTGAGGGAGACAAAAGTCTTTTCGACAGACAAATAATCACAAACAAAAAAAAGGGGGGCAAAGTGCATTTTTTATCCTTGGATTAAAGGGGGGGGGGAATAGCTTCTCCTACATTTTTAAATATTTTTTTTGTTTTTGTAACAAGATTCAGTTTAGTTAACATCGCCTTTTTTGTAGGAGTAGGACAAATAATTATGTAATTGTACGCGTTTTCAACCAATAAAACCTTCGTTTCTTCTGGAAATTTGTCACTTTTGAAAAAGAAATTAATTTTTAATGTTGGGAGCTTTTTTACAATGTAACTATAATGCTAAAACAGGAGCCTTAATTTCCGTCCATCGTACGAAACTGCGACTGTGAATTTCTCTTACTCTTCCTCTCGATGTTTACGGCAGTACTTTGTTAATTTTTTAAAAAATAATTTTAATTTTTGAGAATAATTAAAATTTAGTCTTATGACTAAATACGTATATTTAAAAGAGGAAACAAAATATAAAAATATTAACGACTTATTTTAACCTTAAACCCTACCCCTCCTAGAATGTTTAAACATTAATTAATTTTCTCAAAATTAACTAATTTCCGGAAGAAACAATGCCTTTATTGATTGAAAGCACATAAAATTACTCAATATAAAAAAAAAACCTACAAAAATATCGAGGTTAACTAAACCGAATCTTGACCGGTTATTTTCTTTCTAACCTCTCCAGAAAAGTCTATAAAATGTTGTTCATTAGAATAACCTCTTCATAATAAGGCAGTCATAAAGAAGTTCCATTGTTATTTGTGTAAAGTCCAGAAAACGGCAAAAAGTTCCAGACAGGGAAAACTATTGTTTTCATACTTCAACTTGCTTCCAAAATCCCCAATGTCACCGGGGACGACCCTTTTAGATCCTCCATTTCCTTCTTTCTAAAGTCTCCTCCGTGTATTGTTGTCATGACATTGTTATATCTTCTTCGTCCCCGTCAAAGCCTTGGTGATTAACTTGGACATTTTCCAAACGATTCACAACATAATTGGTCGTATCCAGAAACCTTTCCACACAATTAACGATGCAACTCTCGGTTTTACTTTCCAACTTTTGTCCTGCACGATCGACACACGTCTCCCAACATTGGTCGGTCAGTGTGTGGACGAGTTGCTGGAATCGTTGCTTTTGTGTCTCTGCCTCCAGAAAACGTTGGATTTTATGATCCTTCAGAGCTTCGGACATCTTGGGATCACTGGATAATGACGAGTATTGGTGGGGAAAAGGAAATAATCAATGGATGTGTTTGTCTTCCAAGGGAAGGTGAGTTGCCTTGTTGATCAAATTCCGGAAGTAACCGGCATGGTGAGGGCAGCACTGCTAGCGACCTCTAGCGGAGGGTGACAAGTTCGATAACTCTATTCGACATGGCGATTAGTGATTCTTCAGCACGACTGAACGGCTTACAGGAATTATCTCCCCCTTGTTAGGAATTTATATTATATCATATATTTAGCCTATGGATCCGAGTCATATATATATATATATATATATATAT
>VCCN01005933.1:1330166-1343484 GCA_006491835.1 Architeuthis dux | reverse complement strand
CCTATCATTATGCGTCGTTTTATTTCTCAGTCATGGTCTTTCGCTAGCTTTATTACCTGTCCTAGGTAGGTGTATTCATCAAACTCTTCTAGAATATCACCTATCTTTATGACCTTTTTGGGGATTTTATCGTTGAACATTACTTTTGTCTTTGTTCTGTTAATCTTTAAGCCTACTTTTTTACGGTTAACATGTTTTGTAATTCTTCGGATGCTTCCGATGTCATAGAAATGTCATCGGCAAATCTTAAGTGGCTTAAGTATTCTCCATCTATGTTTATTCCCGTTCCCTTCCAATCAGTTTTCCGAAAGATGCTTTCAATGCTCGCTGCAAATAGTTTAAGTGATATTGTATCCCCCTGTCTTACTCCCTTTGCTATCTTTATTTTGTTTGTATCTTTATGTAATCTAATTATTGCAGTGCCATTTTCGTATATGTGTTGGATAATTTGTATGTAATTTTCGGTAACGCATTGTTCACGCATTGCGTTGAAGACTGTCGTGTATTCTACCGAGTCAAATGCTTTCTCATAATCTACAAAGGCTAAACAGAGTGGTTTGTTGTAGTCTAGGGACGTTTCGATGAGTTGATTTATTGCATGTAGGGATCTATTGTTGACTAGCCGCTTCTAAAGCCTGCCTGCTCGCGTCGTTAGTTTTCATCTAGAGTGCCTGTTAATCTGTTTGTGAGTATTTTTGTGCATAGTTTATATATGTTAGGTAGTAGAGTAATCGGGCGGTAGTTGCCGAGGTCGTGCTTATCTCCTTTCTTGTGGAGTAGGATTAATATTCCTAGACAGAAGTTCTTGGGAACTTTTCTTTCTCTTATGCATTGTGTGAATAGCTGTGCTAGTCCTTTGTACAAGGTCTCTCCTGCATCTTCTAGAAGGTCTGTCGTTATGCCATCCTCACATGGGCTTTACCGAGTTTCATATTTCGTAGTGCAGATACTATCTATAGGTTTATTAGTTTATTAGCCGCACTATAGTATATATAGGTTTATTATCCGCACTATCATGATATTCTGTGATCAAAGTTGAAGACAGCCGTTCCATCCTGGTTCTCCTTCAAAGGGTCGGTAGAACCCTATAGCCAGCGCAGGCTTCTACCAACTACAGGATGTTCACGTCCTGTGGTCTAACCACAGTTCAACCCCCCGCAAATGGGCGGCAGACTCCCATAGCTAGCTCGGACATCTGTCAGGAGAAGGATACTCCTGTCAAACCTACGACATATGGGTCCTGCTCCTATCCGCGCCACTCCGATGGTCCATAGAATGCAAACCCTTGGTTTAAAGGGTGTGGTCGACCCTGGGCAAGTCGCACTTAAAACTACACTGTTCAGGCTGGAGGTTTACTCCGCACATTGGCCCCGCCGTCGAACTAATAACCCAATTTCTAAAACCTGTTTTTTTCGGGTGTTTCCTCTGCTCGAAACCAGAAACATAACTCATCTTTCGTCTTCGACATGGATTCAAAATAGTCCGGGGGCTAGCAGGGGGTACCGTCCACCTCACCCCCATGATTCTACATTTAGGGTACCAAAATGTTCCTTAGGATGTCCTCTTTCAGAAAAAGATGTTCCCAAGACAAAAGCTGTGAAGAACTACCTCATTTGCATAAAAGAAAATGGCCGCCAGCACACACCAGCAAAACAGAATTTCATATCTCGTCTCCCAGTTGACATATCTGAATACTTTAAATGGCTAAATCATGGGTTTCAGACTTCAATTCAAAAATTAATTTATAGGTATTTCAGGTTTTTACAAGGATATTTCAAGTATACTTTATAGGCAAAATTGTGGATTTAATTCATGAAGACTATATATACATATATATATATCGTTGGAAAGAGAATTTCCACAGCTTTCCAACGGTGTCAATTTCTGTCTATTGTGTGTGTATATATCTCCTTCATGAATTAAATCCACAATTCTGCCTATAAAGTATACTTGACACTTCTTTTTTTTTTAGGATAAAATAAAGTGGATTTTTTAATTCCTCATGTCTGAAACCCATGATTTAGCCTTTTAAAGTACTCAGATATGTCAACTGTTTTATGCAACATTTTTCTTGGGAACATGTTTTTTCTGAAAGAGGACATCCTAAGGAGGACTTTGGTACCCTAAATGTAGAATCATGGGTGGGTGCACGGTAGCCCCTGCTGACCCCCGGACTAAAAAGTGAATGATTCATTCTCGTTTAGCTTTGTTAACGGGGCATTCAATTCTAATTCTAAAGCTCAGGGCCGAATGTTAACATTGGTGCGGCCCAGAGTGCATAACATTTCTTGGAGCCCTTCCAATTTTGTATTTAGCTATTATTTTAGAACAAGTCAAAACAAAAATGAAATATTCATAAAATCATGATGTTTAATTTAACGTAAAGTGTTTTATGGGTCAATAATATATCACCATGTAACATAATACATCCTCAAACAAATTGAAGACATATTTTAGGTGGGCCCCTAGAATCTTCGGGTTCTGTGCAGGTGCAGTATTTATACTGCCTCAAGTACAGCTTTGTAGGAGTGTCGTTCAGTTTTGTTGATGGGGCATTCATTTCCAATTCTAAGGCTCACTTGTAAGCATGTGTCCCCCCATATTAAATTCGACTTCGTGTCACATTCCATCTTCGTATGTCGGCAAATAGATATCTTCTATAAGTATTCCATATAAATAATCAGATACAACAACGTGTCTTCCTTGAATATCATTACCGAAACGAAAGTCAATCAAGGAAGATAATTCTGGATCTAAAGAGAAAACCAACTGAAATATTGTGCTTACCGGAACATTGTACTGCGCATGTGTTGAGAACTCTGATCTTGTTCACCGGGCCTGAGAAAGATTTAAAAAAACCTTTTTCATTCAATTCAATTTGTAATTAAAAGGTCTCATTCCAAATGTATCAAGTGAAATAATTGAAAAAGAAATGAAGGTTCAGGGGAGAAAAAAATAATCAGATACATTTATAGGTGATTTTTCTTTAAGATCAATAAAACTGCAAATCTTCGTTTTGAATACGTTGCAAAGATTCTTTGGTTTGGACATGAAAAGACTGGGATAGATAGATAGATAGATAGATAGATAGATAGATAGATATGAAAATACAGAGATAAATTGATAGATATGAAAATACAGAGATAAATTGATAGATATGAAAAGACTGAGATAGATAAATAGATAGATATGAAAAGACTGAGATAGATAAATAGATAGATATGAAAAGACTGAGATAGATAGATAGATATGAAAAGACTGAGATAGATAGATAGATATGAAATGACTGAGATAGATAGATAGATCGCAAAAAAATAGAATATCGTGGAAAAGTTCATTTGTTTCCGTAATTTAATTCAAAAAGTGAAACTTTCATATATTCTAGATTCATTAGACATAAAGTGAAATATTTCGAGCCTTTTTTTTTAGTTTTGATCATTACGGCTTACAGCTCATGAAAATAAAAAAATTCACTTTCTCAAAATATTAGAATATTTCATAAAATCAATAAAAAAGGAGGATTTATAATACAGAAATGTCGAACTTCTGAAAAGTATTTTCATTTATGCACTCAATACTTGATCCAGGCACCTTTTGCACAAATTACTGCATCAATGCATAAAGGCGATCAGCCTGTGGCACTTTTGAGGTGTTATGTAAGCCCAGGCTGATTTGATATCGGCCTTCAGCTAGTCTGTATTGTTGGGTTTGGTGTCTCATCTTCCACTTGACAATACCCCATAGATTCTCTATGGGGTTCAGGTCAGGCGAGTTGGCTGGCCAATTAAGCACAGTAATACCATGGTCAGCAAACCAGTTACTAGTAGTTATGGCATTGTGGGCAGGTGCCAAGTCCTGCTGGAAAAGGAAATCAGCATTTCCATAACGCTTGTCAGCTAAAATCTCCTGGTATACGGCTGCGTTGACTTTGGACTAAAACACAGTGGACCAACAGCAGCAGATGACATGGCACCACAAATCATCACTGACTGTGGAAACTTCAGATTATACTTCAAGCAACTTGGATTCTGAGCCTCTCTGTTCTTCCTCCAAACTCTGGGACCTTGATTTCCAAATGAAATGCTAAATTTACTTTCATCTGAAAAGAGAACTTTGGACCACTGAGCAACGGTCCAGTTCTTTTTCTCCTTATCCCGGATAAGACGCTTCTGACGTTGTCGCTGGTTCAGGAGTGGCTTGACACTAGGAATGCGACACTTGTAGCCCATTTCCTGGACACGTCTGTGCGTGGTGGCTCTTGATGCACTGACTCCAGCCTCAGTCCACTCCTTGTGGAACTCCTCCAAGTTCTTGAATCGGCTTTGCTTGACAATCCTCTCAAGGCTGCGGTTAACCCTCTTGCTTGTGCACCTTTTCCTACCACACTTTCACCTTCTAGTCAACCTTCCATGAATATGCTTTGATACAACACTCTGTGAACAGCCAGACGTTTCAGCAATAACCTTCTGTGGCTTACCCTCCTTGTGGAATATTCTAATATTTTGATATACGTCTTTGAGGTGTAGGCCGTAATTAGCAAAATTAAAATTGAAAAAATGCTTGAAGCATTTTAATTTACATGTAATGAGTCTAGAATATATATATATAATTTTCACTTTCTGAAATAACTGACAAACAATATTGAACTCTTCCACGATATTCTAATCTGTTGAGATGTACTTATAGATAAATATGAAAAGACTGAGATAGATAGATAGATAGATAGATAGATAGATAGATAGATAGATAGATAGATATGAAAAGACTGAGATAGATAAGACCTGTTTGTCGTCTAAGATAATTGTGTATTTCACACCAGAGCTAGTGGTTGTTGTTCGAGCCCAGGTAAAAAGACACGATTTCGAATGCTGATTTTCAAGACAAACTCTCTTCATTTGGAAGATTGGCGTGACATAATCTTCACAATTTCCTTTCATTTGGTATAAGCTAGTTAGGATGGGAAAGTGTTAGGTGGCGCAATGGTTAAGATGCTCGAAAGTAGAATCAACAAAAAGCGTTCGTGCTCATTTTTAGAAACTGCTTATATAATTTTCAGACTTATGCCATTAGGTGAGGCATGAATCCAAATTTCCTTTCACTCTCTCCCATTGCCAGTCATCTTTACGAAAAAGTCATGTCACTAGCATGCAATAATGTTAGACATTTTCTGAAGTCATTTATTCTATTAGGGTTATTTTATGGTAGTAACACCATATATGTCGACTACCTCATGTTCGCAATGTCATCACTTTTTTTTTGAATAAGTAAAAAGAAATGAAAGCGGAATGTCATCCATAAACCAGACTCTAAGCAGAACAAGCCCAACAGAAAAACTCTGCATTGAACAAATTCACCGGAAGATGACTAGAAAATGGACGGCTTTAAAACGTGTGGACAAAAAGAACAACCTACGTTCAAGAAATATTTCATAGTTTTCTGATTTCATTGAACTTTTAGTCGAAAGAATTTTGATGATGTTAATTTTGCAAATAAACTCGAAAATGTCAGAGCAAGGAAATTTGGAGAAGCCTAAAACGCAGAACAATCACAGAATTGTAGAATAAAAATCGGTACATACCAGCTTCAGTGAAAACTAAGAGACTTGTTAGAATAAAGATTCCGAAAGAAGGCATCTTGATGATGCCTATCATTGTGGTGAGAGTGAAAAGCTCGGGTTGGCCCCGGTTAATGACAGTGTTGATCTCTGTAGGGCATTTTATACATACCTTTCACAATACAAACGGGGCAAAAGTCGTTGAGTATTGTTCAATATGTCTATTTTTATTTAAATAGATATATTAAAATCAGTTTTCACATGAGGAAACGAGGACATTATTTGGGTCAACGCGTTGTGAATCGCAGGTGCGGATCTAGAGGGGGGTCAGAGTGTCCGGGCCCCCCTTATTTGTAAAAATAATGTTTTTCAATTTGGACTGCCCCTTGCTCAAAATCCTGGACCCACCCCTGAAAAAGGTTCATCGGTTTAGTGCCAAGTATTGAAGGTAAAACACGATTACCAGTATTGGAGCTTTTACAAGTACATTGCCACCCTTATAAGCCCTCGAGCGGAATGGATTTTACAAGTAGGTATTATCCATCTTCCCGGAAGGGCGGAATGTGACACAAGGTGGGTTCAAGGTGAGAGCACACACGCATACATGTGGGAAAGGATAGGAATTTCCCAGTCCCCGCGTCACGAATGCAACAGACATGTCCTTCCGACCCTCCCCTTATAGTGCAATAGGGATGTGCTGCCCTGGGGTCGGAATCCCCTGGACCTTACATTGTAAACTTTTGTGGGCCGCAGAACGAATCCTGGGCAGGGTAAGTGAAGCGAGAGCGGACAGGAGAATTTGAGGGATAAATTAAGTTCTGGGCGGGGTATTGGTGTTACGATACCCTTTCGTCTTACCTGAATAAAACCGAAAAGCGACTGAAGTTCAAGCAAATGCGGTCCAAAAAACGTCAACCGAAAACCCCACTGAGGCTTATTTGCACGATTTCATTTCTTGGATCAGAAGTCGGCAAACGTTTGCGGAACTGGGCTGGATTAGAAATGTTTTTTATATCAGGCTGGCCAAGGGTAATGGTAAATAATGAAATAATGATCATAAAAGGCTATGGAAACAACAAAGAATATACCTACATAAGCTTCCACGTTTTACATTGTGCGAGTATATAACCTACATAAACTGTAATGTTTTACATCATAGGAAAATACTCCTACACGAACTTCCATGTTTTACATTATAGTAGAATATACTTGCATAAAACTCCATGCATTACATTATAGGAGAATATACCTGCATAAAGCTCCATGCATTACATTATAGGAGAATATACCTACAGAAAATCAAATGTTTTACATTATAGGAGAATATACCTGCATAAACCTTAATGTGTTACATTGTAGGATAATATACCAACATAAACCTCCATGATTGTCATTATACGAAAATATACCTACATACTTCATCAGGTTTTACATTATAGGAGAGTACACCTACATATATCTTAATATTCTACATTATAGGAGAATATACTTACATAAACATGCATGTTTTACATTATAGGGGAAAATACGTACATAAACCTCCATATTTGACATTCTACGAGAATACACCGACATAAAATTCCATGTTTTTCATTATCGGGAATATACATACATAAACCTCTATGTTTTACAATATATAATATTATACCTACACAAACTATCATGTTTTACATTATAGGAGTATATACCTACATAAACATCCATGTTTTACATTATAGTAGAATATACCTGAATAAACTATCATGTTTTACATTATAGGAGAATATACCTACATAAAATTCCATGTTTGACATTATAGGAGTATATACCTACATAAACCTCCATGATTTACATTATAGGAGAATATACATACATAAACCTCCATGATTGGCATTATACGAGATTATACCTATATACCTCATCAGGTGTGACATTATAGGACAATACATCTACATAAACGACCATGTTTTCCATTATATGACAGTACATATATCTTAATATTCTACATTATAGGAGAATATACTTACATAAGCATCCATGTTTTACATTATGGGGGAAATGCCTACATAAACGTCCATGTTAGTCATTATTGAAGAATATGCCTACATAAACTTTAATATTTTACATCATGAGAGGATATACCTACATAAACCTCCATGCTTTTTATTATAGGAGAATATACCTACAGAAGCTTTGACGCGTTACATTATATGAGAATATACGTAAATAAACCTCCACGTTTGACATTCTACGAGAATATATCTACATAAAATTCCATATTTTTCATTATAATGAATATACCTACATAATCATCTATGTTTTACACTATATAATACTATACCTACACAAACTATCATGTTTTATATTATAGAAGAATATACCTACATAAACCTCCATGTTTTACATTATAAACCTACATAACCTACACAACCCTCCATATTCTACATTATAGGAGAATATAGTTATATAAACTTCCATGGTTTACATTATAGGAGAGTATGCCTACATAAACTTCCATGTTCCTCATAAAGAGGAATATACCTACATAAACCTCTATCTTTACTTTATAGGAGATTATACCTACATAAGCCTTGACGCGTTACATTATAGGAGAATACATCTACATAAACCTCCATGTTTTTCGTTATAGGAGAATACACCTACCTCAAATTTAATGTGTTATATTATAGGAGAATACACCTACATAAACATCCATGTTTAACATTATAGGAGTATATACCTACATGTTTCACATCATAGGTGAATATACCTATACATAGAAGAATATACCTTAATGTTCTACATTATAGGAGAATATAGCTATATAAGCTTCCATGGTTTACATTATAGGAGAATACCACATAAACTCTAATGTTTTCCCTTATAGGAGAATATACTTACATAAGATTTAACGCGTTACATTATAGGAGAACATACGTATACCATAATGTTCTACATTAAAGGGGAATATACCTACATAATCTCCAATGTTTTACATCACAGATGAATATAGCTACATAGACTACCATGTTTTACATTATAGGAGAATATACCTACATAAAGATCCATATTTTACATTATAGGAGAATATACCTACATAAAGATCCATGTTTTACATTATAGGAATATACCACATACACTTTAATATTTTACATTATTAGAGAATATACCTACATACACGTCCATGTTCTACACTTTAGGAGATAATCCCCACATAGACCTCCATGCTTTTCATTATAGGAGTATATACCTACATGAATTCCCAGGTTGTACATTATAGGAGAATATACCTACATAAACATCCATGTTTTACATTATAAGAGAATATACCTACATAAACCTCCATGGTTTACATTATAGGATAATATACCTACATAAGATTTAACGCGTTACATTATAGGAGAATATACTTACATTCACCTCTATGTTTTACATTATACAAAAGATATACCTGCATAAATTATTATGTTTTGAATTATAGAAGAATATACCTACATAAACCTCCATATTCGGCATTATAGGAGAGTGTACCTACATAAACTTCCATATTTTCATTATAGGAGAATATACCTACATCAACTATAATATTTTACATATAGTTGAATATAGCTCCACAAACCTCCATGTTTTACATTATAGGAAAATATACCTACCTAAAAATCCATGTTTTACATTATAGGAGAATATACCTGCATAAGCTTCCGTGTTCTACATTGTAGGAGAATATACCACATACACCTTAATGTTTTACATCATTAGAGAATATACCTACATGAACGTCCATGTTTTACACTATAGTAGAATATACCTACATAAACATTAACGCGTTACATTATAGGAGAATATACCTATACAAACTTCCAAGTTTTACATTATAGAAAATATACTTACATAAACCTCCCTGTTTTACATTATAGAAGAATATACCTACATAAATCTCCATGTTTTACATTATAGGGAAATATAACTACATACACTTTAACGCGGCACATTATGGGCGAATATACCTACATACACTTTAATATTTTACATCATTTGAGAATATACCTACATAAACGTCCTTGTTTTACATTATAACATAAATTACCATGGTTTTCATTATAACATACCTACATAAACCGCCATGATTTACATTATAGGAGTATATACCTACACAAATCTCCATGTTTTACATTATAGGTGAATATACCTACATACCCCACGCTGTTTTACATTATAGGAGAATATACTTACATAAGCAGCCATGTTTGTCATTATAGGTGAATATACCTACATAAATCTCCATGTTTTTGTAGCCTAACGTGGGGTACTAACCACCACACGATCACGGCTGCCACGAGGGAAAGAGAGAGAGATAGAGAGAGATAGCAGTTTCTGAGAAGGTCGCCATGAGGGAAAGAGATGTAGAGAGTTAGAGAGTTTCAGAGGCGATCATTTTTCCTCTGCGGACTGCGATGATGATGTCTCTCTGTCCGGATCGCCTCCGCGGGCTGCAGACGGCGATGATGATGGTGATGATGTCTCTCTGTCCGGGTCTGTCGACTGGAGCCAAATTTCTCTGTGGAGGGAAATTCATTTTTGGACACAAAGTGTGGAGAGAAAAGACGACAAAATCCACGTATATTAAAATTTTACGAAGTTTTATTTCCGTACCACGCAGGTCAATTTCTGGTCTGCGGATTTCGGCGAGGTACGGAAATTCTGTTGTATGTCGTTGTTTAAAGGAGTGGGTCGCTTTTCAAGGACTGCTACCGTTACTGCTACTGCTACGAGGCAGGGACACCTCGCGATCCCCCACTGCCTCCTGACCCCAACTACCTTTACTGTTTTTGATCTAGCCTTTATACACCTAATGGTCATAACTCCTCCCACTTTTCAAATTCCCAACGGTTTTTCGATAACATGATACCCCAGTTGGTCACGTAAGCAGTTTGACACAGATTCCAAATCTGACCACGTTCCTATCCCCACTGGCTACCGGTAACCTGATCTGTCTATTTCGTTACATTTTACATTATAGATGAATATACCTGCATAAACATCCATGTTTTACATTATTGGAGAATATACCTATATCAACTTGAATGTTCTACATTATAGGAGAATATACCACATACACTTTAATGGTTTACCTCATTGGAGAATATACCTACATAAACATCCATGTTTTACATTATAGGAGAATATACCTACATAGCCCTCACTGTTTTACATTATAGTAGAATATACCTACATAAACCTTAACGCGTTACTTTATAGGAATATATGCCTACATAAACCTCCATGTTTTTCGTTATAGAAATATATACCTACATATACTTCCATGTTTTTCATTATGAGAAAATATACTTACATAAACATCCACGTCTGACATTATAGGAGAGTGTACTTCAACTTCCATGTTTTCCATTATAGGAGAATATACCTACATACAGTTCCAGGTTTTACATTATAGGAGGATATACCTGCATGAACTTCCTTGTTTGACATTATACGAGAATATACCTACATAAACTTCCATGTTTTCCTAAATAGGAGAATATACCTACATAAACCTTAACGTGTTATATTATAGGAGAATATACCTACACAAAACTCCATGCTTTTCATTATAGGAGTATATACCCAGACACATTTCCAAGTTTTACATCATAGGAGAATATACCTACATAACCCTCCCTGTGTTACATTATAGGGCAATATACCTATATACGCTTTAACGCGTTACATTATAGGAGAATATACCTACATAAACCCCCATTCTTTACAGTATAAGAGTATATACCTATATATATCCATGTTTTACATTATAGGAGAATATATACTATATCAACTGTAATGTTTTACATTATAGGAGAATATAGCTACATAAACTTCCGTGTTCTACATTATAGGAGTATATACCACATACTCTAATGTTTTACATCATTGGAGAATATACCTACATACACACACGTCCATATTTTACATTATAGGAGATTATGCTTACATAAACTTCTATGCTTATCATTATAGTATAATATACCTACATAAAGTTCCATGTTTTTCATTATAGACGAATATACCTACATAAACTTTAACGTGTCATATTATAGGAGAATATACTTACATCTTTTTTTACATTATAGGAGAATATATCTACATAACCCTCCCTGTTTTACATTATAGTAGAATATACCTACATAAATCCCCAGGTTTTACATTATCGGAAAATATAGCTACATAAACCTTAACGCGTTATATTATAGGAAAATATACCTACATAAACATCCATGTTTTACATTATAGGAGAATATACCTATATAAACATCCATGTTTTACATTATAGGAGAATATACCTACATAAACTTCCACGTTTGGCATTCTACGAGAATATTCCTACATAAAGGAGAATACACCTACATAAACCTCCATGCTTATCATTATAGGAAAATATACCTACACAAAACCTAAAGTTTTACATTATAGGTGAATAGAAAATGTATGATGGTATATCACTGCTTTTTTGTGGCATCCTTACTGTGTGAAATAGGAATACATCCCGCGTATCGAACAATTTGTATATAAATACTCCATTTTCGATCTTGATATCTTGATCGGGAAATGTTGCTCTTTCACCTTGGTGTTCAATCTTAAGTTCTAGTTCATTTGGGTATATCTGTCTAAAGGATTTCCCGAACTCATCTCTATCGTTCAGACAGCATAGATCATCTATAAAGCAGATACAACTGTGGAATGTGTATGCTCTACCTTTTAATTAATGACAACGTAAATTTGTATTCATGTCCAAATTGGCGCAGGATCAATACCCATGGGGATACCAATTGTTTGTAGCAATAATTTATTACCAATTTTGAAGTAACTTTTGAGCTGACTGACACTACTTTTAAGTGTAGATTTATTGAAATATGGTTTGTTGTTTACTGTTTTGCACCAGGAAGCTTATAGAGTGTGTAACGCTGATCTATTTGCTATGGCAAATGCCAAATCTATTATATTGTTTAATTCTATAATGAGGTATTTGTGTGGAATTTTCTTATAGAGTGTACAAAAGTGTATGTAGTAATTGATTTTGCTTTTTTCTAGTATTTATATTATCCTGTTTATTTTTGACTGGTAAAGAGTTGTTAGCCACCTAGAATATATTAAGGTTACTATAGAATTTACTTTTCCTATGGAATCCATGTATCTGATTATATATTAGTTTGAAAACTTTCGAAATTGCTTTACTTAGAGGTTTGGATGTAGTAACTCTTGCATATAAATGAAACAATAACGAATTTGAAGTTCTTTGAGATATTGTATGATTTGGGCATTTCTAAGTATTGGGTTGGTTTTTAGGGGGGGTGTTTAAACTGTTTTAGATGTTGTACTTTCCTGTTCACAGATTCAATTATTTTATCTTTCCATTTTGTAAATGTTGATCCTGCTATTTTGTATTTATTTGCCATAGTTAGTATGAAAGTATCATTTTAGTTTTGAGTTTTTAACTATTTCAAGATTGCCTGTTAGTGTGTGTTCTAGGCCATTGTCACAGAAATGTGAGGTCTGACATTCGCAATCTTGAATATTTATTGTATCGTCATTATTAATAGTTATCTCCTCTACTGTTTTTTATAGTTGAAAATTTTATTACGTATTGTTGGTCCTAGTCTGTATGTTATGAATGGGGTATTTCCTTTTATGTTCAGTTTATTAGGGAGACTTTGTACTATTTCTTGATTTATATATACATATATATTAATGATAATTTTAATGACATTTATTAGTGAGAGCCTATATTTG
>VCCN01005933.1:1209984-1223384 GCA_006491835.1 Architeuthis dux | reverse complement strand
TTTTATTTATCAAGTTTAACATAAAATTCTATTTTACTACGTGATCAGAAGATAACATTAAATTCTATTTTTACTACGTAATCAGAAGATAACATAAAATTCTATTTTTATTACGTCATCATGTGGTGTAAAACGTGTAACAGAAGACCAATAAATAAATACACATTGTGTTTTATTGTATGTGGAGATTCATTCATTAATTCATTTATTTATTTTTTTGTCTTGGAAGGTCTTATTCAACAGACGTGTTGTGAAATTGCCGTTGAAACTTACCGATGCCACAGTCACTCGTCAAGGCAACCTGGTCGTTTTGGAGAGCAAACGAGGCTACAAAGTGATGTGTGATCATGACCTCCAACTGTACACTGTACAAATCAGTGGTTGGTACTTCAACAAAGCGGCTGGTATGTTTGGTAATTACAACAACGAGCCCAGAGACGACATGCTCTCGTTCGGTAGCAGGAACAGCAATGATTTGGAAGAGTTTGCCCAGTTGTGGTCAGTTTCCAGACAATGCAAGTCTCACCGCAACTTTGCCCCCAGCCACATGGTTCCTCAGAACAGAGAATGTGCTAACCTTTTCTTGCAAACTGATTCGCCATTCCGATACTGTTTCAGACAGGTAAACATTCCTCGTTTTATTTTTCACGAAAGAGAAATAAATTCCAAACATAATCGTCTCGAATATTTTTGAGACGTTCTTCTGATTTAGGAAATATAGCAATCTGTAGAATTGTCGATAGATGACGAAATGTGCATTCAACTCCTTTCTCCATAAGCAAGTCGTAAATATAAGCAGAAGAATTATTTTATTGCCAGAAAATAATAATACATATATTTCGTAATAATTTGGTTATATTTCATTCGTACACCAATACCTATGGTAGATTCTACAAGTAAATGGTTGTAATGATTACTGAGCGAGTAGAAATACGGTGTATCAAGATTGATGTAAGATGACTGTCATTAAAACCTCAGAATTCATGGAATTCTAATACTTTTGCTAAATCCAGATCTAATCATGGTTGTATCGGGTAATGGCATACAATTCGGTTCTAAATCGTTGTAATATGTATTTGTATTCAATAAATAAAAATCTGATTCTATTTTACTCTTGATGCGTTTAGGTGAACTCTGAGCAATTCTACAAGACTTGTGCCAGGCAGCTGTTTTCTTCTAAGGCGATATTAAGTGACTTGTGCAATGTAACATCCTTCTATCTGAAGAAATGCAAAGAGAAAGGGGTTTATTTATCGACACCAGTTATGTGCCCCAAGATGTAAAGGACAAACCCAACATCAGATCCAACCAGCTAAAAGGTAAATCACAATTCCCTGTAAATCTTCAGCCCTTTTTTAGCAACATTTTTCAATCTTTATTCATTGTTAAACAATCCCTTTCGATCTATCAGATTGCTGTTGGTTATGCAACTGCATTTGACAGGCGTAACTGCGTATATGCTACGGGCCTGACAAGTCAAAGGGACCCGCACTAAATGCTTGCAAGCTATCAATTTCGATTCAGCGATTTTACACTTGCTCTATTACTATTCAACGTTTATGAACCACTAGGTTAGCGATTTTAGCCAATTATTAACTTAAATTAGAGTTATTATTTTAATACAGTAATTAATGGGAGAGTGATATATATGTAATACATATACGACACATAAATACAAAAGGTATTTGAAACTGAACTCATAACCACTGCACAAAGATCAAAACGATAAGTAAGAAATACTATTACAGAAATGTCGGACCTATGTTAAACGTTCTTTCTTTGATTTCTTTTTCAGATTCCAGGAAGACCTGGATCATCCAATAAACACTTTAACCCTTTGAGACGAAACGAAAACTGAAATGTTTATATCGATTATTTATTAAGAAATAAATTCAATCGAGCAAATTATATCGGGTTTGTCTTTTTTGTCAATTACATTTTGCGTTATTTAAGCGAGCGAGCTTGGGTATTGATCAAGACCTATACTTTTCTATATGAAAATGATGTCCGTTGCAAGTCTCGTCATCATCAGCCGTTATAAGTCCACTGCTGGAAAAAGACCTTTCCCATCTCCTTTCATGACGACCTATATTGTGCTAACCACTGCCACGTCTTACCGGCAAACCTTTCTATCTCGTCCCTCCATCTTGTGTCTGGTCTTTTCCTACTGCGTTTGCTTTCCCATGTCGGTTAGCCTTTTCCCCCATCTATTGTCATTTCTTCTTGCTAGGTGACCAGCCCATCACCATTTTTGATGCTTAATTATTTGTATAATATCTTTCACTCTAGTCCTCCTTCTGATCCATGTTGATCTTTTTCTATCTCTTAGAGTTATCCCTATCATTGCTCTTTCTATGACTCTCTGCGCTATTCTGAGTTAGTTGCCGTTTTGTTAATTTCCATGTTTCGCATCCATAAGTCATGGCTGGTATTATACAGCCGTTGTATACTTTACGCTTTAGGAACATTGGCAAGGTGCTCTTCAGAATGTCTCTATTCATACCAAATGCTTTCCAACCTATCGTTAAGCGTCGTTTTATTTCGCAGTCATGGTCTTTCTCTAGCTTTATTACCTGTCCTAGGTAGATGTATTCATCGACCTCTTCTAGAGTCTCTCCTTCTATCTGTATGGACTTTTGGAGGACTTTATCGTTGAACATTACTTTTCTCTTTTTTCTGTTCATCTTTAAGCCTACCTTTTTACTTTCTCTATTTTGTAATTTTTCGGATTCTTCCGATGACATGGAAATGTCATCGGCGAATCTTAAGTATTCTCCATCTATGTTTATTCCCATCCCTCCCAGTCAGTTTTTCGAAAGGTGCTTTCAATGCTTGCTGTAAATAGTTTAGGTGTCTTACTCCTTTGGCTATCTTTATCGTGTTTGTATCTTTATGTAGTCTAATTATTGCAGTGCCATTTTCGTATATGTTTTGGATGATTTGTATGTAATTGTCGTTAACACCTTACGCTCGCATTGCGTTGAAGACTGCCGTATGTTCTACCGAGTCAAATGCTTTTCATAGTCTGCGAAGGTCAAATAGAGTAGTTTGTTGTATTCTAAGGACGTTTCAATTAGTTGGTTTATTGCGTGTAGGTAATCTATTGTTGAGTAGCCACCTCTGAAGCCTGCCTGCTCGCGTGGTTGATTTTCATCTAGAGTGCCTGTTAATCTGTTTGTGAGTATTTTTGTAAATAGTTTATATATGTTAGGTAATAGTGTAATAGGGCGGTAGTCGCCAAGGTCGTGCTTATCTCCTTTCTTGTGGAGTAGGATTACTATTCCTAGACAGAAGTGTTTAGGAACATTTCTCTTTCGTATGCATCGTGTGAATAGCTGTGCTAGTCCTTTGTGCAAGATTTCTCCCGCATCTTCTAGAAGGTCTGTCGTTATGCCATCCTCGCCTGGAGCTTTACCGAGTTTCATATTTCTTAGTGCAAATACTACTTCTTCTACTGTTATGTCTGGGATATCGCTAGTATCTATAGGTTTTATTAGTTTGTAGTATATTTATTTTTGAAGGGTACAACATTTCATAGTATTCTTCAGTTACTTTTGTCAATTTGTCCCTATTTTTGATAATTTCGCCATTTTTATCCTTCAGTGCAAGCATCTGTTGCTTGCCGGTGTGGTTTGCGGATTGGGCGTGTTTTACCCCTTTCTGATAGCCTCTACTATCCTTTTCTGTCTTTTTTCTTTTCTCGTTCTTTTATTTGTTCTGCTTTTTTTGTTTTTTATTTGTTCTGCTTTTTTTGTTTTTTATTTGTTCTGCTTTTTTTTGTTTTTGTCCTCTTTAGTTTTTATCTCCATATTTCTTCTCTGTTTGATTAGTTTTACTGTTGCGTTAGAATATTTCCTTGTACTATTGTTTACATTTGTATCGCCTACCATCTCTACTGCTTTCTTAATTATATTTGTCAAACCATTACTCTTTCCCTCTATCCACAGTGCCTGAAATCTGTTCGCTATCCCTGCTCTGAAGTTGCTAATGTTCTCTATCTCTATTTTATTGGGGCATCACTTCTTCTTAAGAATCATTTTATTCCTTTCAGTTTTAGATTCGGTTCTGCACGCTACCATTTTATGATCGGTTCCTATGTCTACTTTGTTTATAACGGTAACGTCTTTAATGTTATTGATCTTGTCAGTTATTATGAAGTCGATTTCATTTTTTGTTGTGCCATTTGGGATTTTCCAAATCCACTTTCGACCTTCCCGTTTTTGAAAGAATGTATTAGTTATCTTTAAACCATATCTCTATTTACTAGCATGTCACCTCTCTCATTTCTTTGGCCTATTCCATATTTTACTACACTAGATTCCCCAACTTTTCCTTAATCTACCTTAGCATTAAAGTCTGTGTAGTTAGTATTCCCTCTGTCCATTACCTTACTGATGTCGTCATAAAACTCTTCAATCTCTTGGTCAGAACTTTTCGAAGTAGGCGCGTAGACCTGATTACCTTTAGTTGTATTTTTGTTTAATCTAACTGTTATCCAAGCTATTCTGTTTGATATACTGTCAAAACTTATAACGTTGTCTGCGATGTTATTATTGACTAAGAATCCTACGCCACTGAATCTGTCATCCTCTCTCCCTTTATAATAGAACAGATGGTCACTTACCTTAGGTTTTAGAAGGTTTTCTCCTTTCTGTGGGTTTCACTTTTACCTACGATGTGCCAGTCGATGTTGTCCAATTCCATTTGTATAGTTGGTGTAGTCTATTGTAAGTGTAGATCTTCATGTTGCAAGTCTATGCACACCTAAACCGAAGAACTAAATTTTACAAAAATATTCATGCAAATATAACACAACCCAACGGATAACATAGGCTACAGGGGTAAAACAGGATTCCCCCATTTTGTTTTAAAAAAACAGTTAAAAACATAAAAACTGTATTCATTCAATGAGCCTTCGACTGCTGCAGTCAACGTTATTTCAAGTGTTGCCAATTTAGATGTTTTTCATCTAAATCTAGATGGTTTTGGTTGCGTCTAGATGTCAGAAATTGCTATTTAGATGATTTTCAATAAAATGAGTAACAGTTTTAATAAAATAAGCAATATTTTAAGAAAGTAAATGTTGACGATTAAAGCCGCATTCAATACATAAATAATATGTAATACATTCCCTAGATTTTAGATATATATCTGGGGAATCTAGATGTTTCTAGATGCTTTTAACTCAAATTTAGATGTAAACCGATAATAAAGTTGGTGGTAACACTGGTTATTCAGACGACAACGACGACGACGACGACGACGACGATGCTGATGCTGATGCTGATGCTGTAGGCCTACAAATAAAGGTCTCATGGATTGAAAAAGCACCAAAACAGAAAATTAATTGCGAAAAATACCTGATAGAAAAGCATATCCATAAATAATTTTCAAATTAAATATCTATTTTTATCCTGTAGGTCTACTTTGCATTTTTTTATTCTTTTGTATGTTTTCATTTGTTATTCCATTCAATGCATAATTTTTTCTTCAAAGCAGTCACTTTTTTCTTCAAAACTGTCACTTTTCTAAATGTAACGGAGGTCTAATGAAAGCATACATTTGTTTCCCTGAATATTCCCGTTAGTTAACATAGTCGAAAAAAAGAATAATAATTAGTAATCTTTTGTGTTTTTTATCCTTTAGACCCTAGACCTCGCAGGAATTTGTTAGTTTTTAGAAAAATGTTTTAAGCTGTACGAAGCTGCCATCCGTCAGATATATTATTCAGCGCACAAGGCAGTGCAGTGTCGAATTTGAAGTATTTGGAATCAGCGCTTCTGGAGATATCTAGTAAAAATAAATAAAATGTAAAGATTATAGATATTTCTTCATAGTTTCTGTAAATAAAGATTATAGATATTTCTTCATAGTTTCTATAAATTATCTCACTTGTCTTCCGTTCTTTAGAATTATCTAAATTTAAATATAAAATATTTAAATTGGCAACATTGAAAAGAACTAACCGAAATACTCCGAAGCCGTACTTTCGTACTACGGACGGAAAATTATTTTACATGACAATTATTGCAGGCTGTTCCACACACTATGAAGTCACGCTCCTTCCAAACATGCATCTAGTAGATTAAAAGCACCAAAAGTTACGGGCGAAAAATGTTTTTTTCTATTTTTCTCAGCTGGGTTAACTAAAATGAATCTTAACCATGAAGTTTTAATATAGTAATTTAGGTGATTGTTTCGTGTATTATTTTGCATTCTTTTGTTTCGTGTCCTCATAACTTTTCACCATTGTCGAAATTAACTATGGATGCACAAAAGGGAAAAGATATTTTAGTGTCTGTAAAAAGCAACAGACAGTGAAAGCTCTTTTGGCACAATGTAGGGAAGGTGGTCCTGGTTATAAATTATAAAGTTGTACACCCTCGCTCACTCGATGTTGGCCCAAACAAGCAGGGATCTGTCAGTTTTCTGTACTTTGAAAATATTTTTTTGTGTTGTGTAGATCGAAACAGACGGTTCAAGTTTTACTTTTAAAGAAATATGATTGAGTTTGAGTATGAGCCGGTCATTTGCTACCTCTTGATATACATGTACTGGCCTCAATACATTCAGCAACTGCACGTTTACTTTTTTTTGTTTCAGAAAAAATATGCGTCTATTATTCTCATAAAGGCATGAATCCATCACCCTTCTCTTTCCAGCTATAGGTAAAATGGCGCTGGGTGAAATGAGTGACGCCACTTTGGGTGCTTGTCGCCTCTAAGTCTATTTTATATATCGAACGAGCCGAGTAAGTAGTAATGTGATATGTGGAGCCCAAGCAGTGGCAGCTGAAGCCGTAGTCAGGGTAAGGGAACTTCTTACTTATTAATGTAATAAATCATGCATGTTCGGTTGATGATATTGAACAAAAGTATGACAAATCTTTTCTACATGAACAAACGTGTGTACATGTATCCACACACCCCCGCGCCCGTGCGCGCGTGTGTGTGTGTGTGTGTGTGTGTGTGTGTGTGTGTGTGTGAAGAGACCTAAATTAAAGCAAAAATCTAAAAAGTCATTGTAGCTTTCAATTATCACCACTAGCTGAAAACACGCCCTACGGATTAGGTTTTCAGCTAGTTCCTGCAGAAGGCATAAATGGTGGCCCTTGGCCAGGCCCCAATAACCGATCGTGGATTTGAACTATGTATTTATCATGAACTCTTGGATCACATTCAATTTAAATATCTGGTGGGATTTCACAAAAGATAGGTGAATTATAATAAGATAGATAGATAGATATGAGCAGAATGAGGTAGATAGATACACATACTTATATAGATAGATAGATAGATAGATAGATAGATAGATAGATAGATAGATAGATCAATCATTATTATCACGTTGTCTTACTCAGTAGTTGTGATTGCGTGTTCAGAGACATGGCGTCAGTGAATAGAGAACATTATTTCCCTCGGAATAGATATCTAATAGAAATATATTCATGTGCAATGAGGCGCTGAGGACCACAAGCCACAATCCGTCATTTATGGTGAAATTAAGTATACCACTATAATCTTCAAAAACTGCTCTATCTGGGGAACCGTATCTTAAAGTAGATGCTATTAGTTACATTTTGTTTAGCAGTGGACCTGGAAAGGTTTATATGATGATGATGGTGATTTTATTCAGATTTGATATCTAATAGAAATATACTCATGTACAATTACTTCATTTACAAAGGAAAGAGCAATGCTAAGAATAACTCTAGAAGTTATTCTCACCTGAAATACTCATGATTTTGCCATTCTTTTATTTAAAAATTCCCAGCGTTGCCCGTGAAAAAATAATTTCTCGCACACTCTGGGCGGGACCACGCATATTCCCGGGTCAAGTTTATCATTATTTCTTCGCTCAGCCTTCATTCAACACTCAGTGTTGTGTAAGAAGAAATATATTAAGGAACATAGTTTTTTTTTCGGGCAACGCCGGGATTCCCTGCTAATATGATATTAAAGTGATATTTAATCCGAAAATGAAAAGGAGATTTTTTTTTTAAATAGTAAAACAAAATTCATTAATCGCAAGCATTTTTCTATTTAGATATTAATTTGCCTGCCATGACCAATCAACGAGCACAAAATAAGTTTCCAGTTTAGCATTATACGTACATTGTAAATTACAGCCATACTCGCATAAAGACAAATCGGAATAAATATCGGTTTTATTCGATGCCATAGTTGCGTAAATCGAACACCCGCTGTCAGTAAGTATCCAGTTTTGCATTACATGTACACTGTGAATCGAACCCCCACTTTAAAGCCAATTCACTTGCTCCCACTATAAAACTTAATTTTGTTACGGTTCTGTTTCGGATTTAGCGAACCAGAGTAATTCTTCATGAAAATGTATTTTCCTATGTAGTTTGATCTGCTTTGATTAAATCTGACCCTCATTTCTTCCGGAATTTAGTAACTTTTGAGAAAAAGTAACTTTCAATTTGGAGCGAGTGAATTGGCTCTATATAGGAGGTTCAATTTTAAGTGTACGAATGGTGCAAAACTGAACACTTACTGTGTGTTCGTCTTAATGACAGCGGATTTTTCGATTTGCAATCTATACTAATATTTGAGCACTCTGTTTATTTGTTTGTTTGTCCTTGTCTCTTCTCCGCAAAAACTACAACCCCTATCGACCAAATATTCTGCATGTAGACTGAGAAGAGGTCAGCTTTCCACGTAGGCTTCGTGAGATTGACCTCAGAGGTCATTCGTGGTCACCAGATGTCATTTCGAGCCACTTTTCTAAGTTGTTGGCCACAATCTTGCACTTGGGATGCAGAAATATGGCATAAGAATTCATTTTTACACGGCGAAAGTTATAGGCAATGGGAGGTTTATCCTGGAGGTCACTCGAAGTCATCTGAGGTCTTTTCTGGTCATTTCTAACCAACAGAAGCAATTTATAACATAATATTGAGTTTGTTATGATGTAGACACTTTTTTGTGACCTCACTAATGGTCGAGCAAATTTCGACCATTCTTTTACGCAGAATCGTCCCAGGGGTCAGTTTTGGATTAAATTAACTTTTCGGGGCCATTTTGCAGCCGAAAATTACATTCTTGGAGTTAATTTAGTAGGGTCTTTTTTTTTCAGGCTAAAACTAGAAAGTTTTAACATGGCACAAGGGCATTTCTCATGATCGCTGGCCTTTATCTGACTTATCTATGCTTTTCCCATGGACAACTTGGTTGTTCTAGGGTTGGATCCCCGGACAACCTTTTCATACTGGCACCCAAGGGGAGAAGCACTTATGTAGTGTATCCAGATGCCCTGTCGAACTAAGGGACGACATCATTTGTTCTTTTTGGTGCATCAGAATATTTCTTCCGTTACAGCTACTTTTACATGTGTAAATAGTGTAAATAATTGTCTGTTATTTTGCCATTGGTTGTGTTGTGTAAGAAGACATATTTTTTCCCGTGTGGTTATATTTTCAGTTATTTTTCCCACCGGGCAACGCCGGGTATCCCAGCTAGTGTAAATATATTGCTGAAAAGATGTATTTTGAACGAATATGACCTTCATTTCTTCGGGAAGATTTTCATTTTTGCGAAATATTAAGTACATTTTTCATTTTTGAGCAATATTAAGTTTTAAATTTATGCCTAAATAAGGTTAATTTTTTTTTAAGGAAAGATTTAAAAGTTGATATGTCCCAGTATATGGTGGGTATGGTGAGTACGTGTTGGATATTTAGGCAACCGTGGGCGGAGGTCACAGATTTGACCCCCACAGGTGTTGAAAGTTATAAACAGGATATCGACGAAAACCCCAAACTGCAAGGTGTCAAGAACCGGAAGACAGATCAGGTGTTGACAAGTCATGAACAGGATATTGAACCGGACTGCAGATGGCGGGCTGGAAAATCAGCTTGGGCTTTCGAATCCGATATAAGCGACACAGAGGCCCTCGGAAAAGCAGAGAGACACAGGACGCCCTCGGAGAGACACAGGACGCCATCGGAGAGGCAGAGAGCAGCTGGGCCTGGGAGCACGGGGCCAGTTCCCCTGTTGGGAACAGTCTGTCGGCTCTCATTATCTCGCTCCCACTCCTCATTCTCCGCTACGACACACAATGTATCTTACGAAATAAAAATATATCCTCATATATTTATAAACAAGTTTCGCGTCTTCCTTTTTCTCCAAGTTCAGGATTTTCCTCCTGCGGACCAAGATAGCTATATAACATAATTCTATTTGGTGCACGTGTGTGAACAGACATGAAATGTTGACTATATTATGTGGTGTGGACTACGACGTGCATGGATCCGCCCCAAAATATAATCACTTCTTTCGTAGCCTATTTTCCACCCTTACACGAAATTACATTAGAATTTATTGATAACTTTTGGAAATATCATGTTGAAAGACATAAAATGTCATTGAAATCAATTGAGAACTTTTGGAAATATCATGTGAACAGACATGAAATCTTGGCGATATTATCTTGTGTGTGTATTTATAAATACGACGTGGGGGGGGTAATTTTGCATGTATCCATCCCAACATTTAATCAGTTCTTTCGTAGCCCTATGTCCATCCTTCCACAGAAGTTCATTGCAATCCATTGAGAACTTTTGGAGATATTGTGTGGAAAGACATGAAATGTTGGCTATACTATGTGGTGTGGACATATCATTGTAATTGTGCATGGATCTTCCTCAAAATTTAATCTCTTCTTCCGTAGCCTATTGTCCACCCCCAGAGAATGTCATTGAAATTCATTGAGAACTCCTGGTACGCCTCCATATATAGTGTTTGTATCTTGTCTTATATACGCATATCTCTCCTGCATACTGAACTCGATCCCCTATTATCACCTCTATTAGGCTATTGACGTTTGGTCGTTTTTCTCAAAAACCTATTCTCGGGGAGTAAAAAGCACTCAATCAATGAAATAAAGTGAATGTGTACATATCTTTTATTTATTCAGGTACTGCTATTTGAAATAATCAGTTATGACGACATGTGAAGAAAGATGCCCAATGTGTGGGTGTAATGAAATACACTCTGGTTGTGTGTGTTCGCACGTTTTTGAGGAGATAGATTGGTACGTGACCAGAACGCCGTATCATATTCCCAGGGTTAGAAAATAGGTCAAACGGTTGACGAAGTCAGAACAAAGAAAATACATTCGACCAACCAGTGTGGTTTAAGGGTTGCCGTGATTTCAAATTGGGCGGAGTTTAGAGTTAGTTAGCGTCCGACACCCAGGAGCGACGGGTCAAACCAGCTCGGGAGCTTGGCTCCCCAGCGCGTTAGGGGTGAGGGAGGAGAAGGGGGAAGAAATTTGATTTGAACTACTACCATCACTGTTAGTCATTCAGTAAAGTGGCCACTTATTTAGAATTTTAACTGAAGCAGAGTTCAATGCCTCAAAGTGATCTGCGAACCGGCCCGGAATCGAAGCTATCAACGGGAATAAAACCAATATTTTCTTATTGAAAATAATGAATTTTGTCTTTCCATCCAACCACGTGGGAGAGCCTTTTCTCTGGTATGGACCAAATGTACATATTCCCATTCACAGAATATTCGCTCCCGTAAATGTACAACCCAGCGACGAGACGTCTGTCACATCGGCGGCAGAAGAAATACCGGCCGATTATGCTTCATGGGGTCAAATCTCTTGTAAAGTAAACACAATGTCTAATTTCTTATTAGGGCGGAGAATGGATCTTCATCATGTCGGAATAATTAATAAGCAGGGGGTGGAATAAGAGCAGGGAAGGTGACTGGAATAGGAGCGGGGTGGGATTATTTTGGAAAATTAATAAGCGGGGAGGGGGCGATTATTCGATACTCAAGAGTACAAAGATCTTCATTTTTCTAGCAGTACTTTTCTTCTCATACTTCCCTTATGTAAATATATGTAACTGTATGAGCCAGTTTCCCGTCTCATCGGTGGGCCTAAGGAAACGGGTAGCACAATAAAAAGTATAGCATTGAAAGTGTCAATGTTATCAATTTATTACCAAATAATAAGGCAAGGACATTCCTTAGTAAGTTCGTTGACAACCTGCAGTCAATAACTTTCAATTGCAAATTGCGTATATAACCAGTGGTGTAGTGATAAAAAGAAAGAAGTGGGGGAACGCAAGGCTGCCTCCTCTCGGATTGGGGGGACTTTAAACCCCTTCCCGGGGATGTTTTTCTTTAGATATAACTAATTTCAGAGCTGTTTTGAGACCATATGGGATTAGTATTTGGACATATACCGGCTAATCTTTTTTATCAGTAAATTGTTCAAATAGCGAATTTTAGTAGTATATAGATAGTGAGGGAGCGCCGTTCCCCCTTCCCCCAGAAGTGAGAGAACGCCGTTTCCATGCGTCCCATCTGCACTGGATATAACATATTAATTATAACCTTTTTAATAATTTGAAATTAGGAAAAGAATTCCAAATCTGTTTGATACTTCCTTTCCTTAGTCAAACTGTTTTCATTCACGATCTTTTTTGATGAGACAAATGTTTTCACGATCTCTCACTCATTTGGCTCCAACCTTGGTGCAACAAGATCTCGAAATGGAGGACCATGTGTGAACTGGTTTTAATTTCTAATTACCTGTCTTTGTGATTATATTGTTTGTTAGTTTATGTTTGTGAACCAATACTGTATTTCTTCATACTTATAAACTCATATTATATCTTAAAAAATTTCAACAAGTTCAACTTTTTTAATTTGAAGTTCAAGCTAAAACAAAAGGTGAGGAAGAACGCTCAGTTTGCGCTATTGAATATTTTAAGAATATTTTACTCTAATGTTGGAATTGTATTCTATACAGAAAACTGTGCTATACTACACCTTTTCCCGAGAAAATTAAATGGTACAGCAAGCAATGTCTTATTTAATGGAACAACAAATTGAACAAAGTAGTTCAAAGTATAGCATGAAATCTTAACTAATGCAACCATAATTGTACCATATTAAAACACGCCATCGTAGTTTTATTTGACATGAGTGATACGCGATATTTATTTCGACGTTACATAACATACACATGCGAAATATTCATCGATGCTTTATTTAATGGAACAACAAACTGAACAAACTAGTTCAAAGTATAGAATGAAATCTTAACTAATGCAACCATAATTGTACTATATATATTAAAAGATGCCGTTATAGCTTTATTAGCCATGAGTGATACGCGATATTTATTTCAACGTTACATAACATACAAATGAGAAATATTCATCGATGCTTTATTTAATGGAACAACAAACTGAACAAAGTAGTTCAAAGTATAGAATGAAATCTTAACTAAGGCAACCATAATTGTATTATATTAAAACATGCGGTTATAGCTTTATTAGCCATGAGTGATACACGATATTTATTTCGACGTTACATCACATAAAAATAAGAAATATTCATTGATGTCTTATTTAA